>PVKP010012191.1:0-59124 GCA_004027715.1 Plecturocebus donacophilus | reverse complement strand
TTTTTGTTCTATTACTTTCTTTCCCTTTTTTTTCTTTTGAGATGGGATCTCACTATGTTGCCCAGGCTGGTCTCAAATTCCTGGGCTCAAGTGATCCTCATGCCTCAGCCTTTTTTTTTTTTTTTTTTTTTTTTTTCCCAAGACAGAGTCTCGCTCTGTCACCAGGCTGGAGTGCAGTGGCCTGGTCTTGGCCAGGGTTCAAGTGATTCTCCTGCCTCAACCTCCCCAATAGCTGAGACTACGAGTGCCTGCCACCACACCCGGCTAATTTTTGTATTTTTAGTAGAGATGGGGCCAGGATGGTCTCCATCTCCTGACCTCATAATCTGCCCACCTTGGCCTCCCAAAGTGCTGGGATTACAGGCTTGAGCCACCACGCCTGGCCAGCCTTTTTTTTTTTTTTTTTGAGACAGAGTTTTCACTCTTGTTGCCCAGGCTGGAGTGCAATGGCGTGATCTCGGCTCACCACAACCTCCACCTCCTGGGTTCAAGCGATTCTTCTGCTTCAGCTTCCTGAGTAACTGGGACCACACCCGGCTAATTTTGTATTTTTAGTAGAGACAGGGTTTCTCCATGTTGGTCATGATGGTCTTGAACTCCCAACCTCAGGTCATCCACCCACCTTGGCCTCCCAAAGTTCTGGGATTACAGACGTGAGCCACTATACCTGGCCTAGGCCTCAGCCTTTTGAGTAGCTAGGTTATATGCATACACCACTGCGCCTGGCTTTACTATTATTTTCATTTGAGAAGTGTTACTCTGTTTACTAATAGGCAAGGAATTACTCTGAATATTTTCTTTCATTTCTTAACAGTACAGTGCTGTGGATACCAATCCACTTTCTCTGTATGTGATGCATCCATTTTGGAACACTATAGTAAAGGTAAGATAATTAATATGCATGTACTTTTTGTTTCAATAAGTTTTAAATATTTTAACCTATTTTATGGAGTATTATAAATGCAACTCTCAGTTTAAGAAGATATCTAGAGAAACTACTCTCCCCATCCTCCTTTTGATTTATCTTATTGTTGAAGTTTATACTCTTTTAAAGTAAAATATCTTTTAAAATTTTCTAAAGTAGATTTAATGTTATGATTATAGAAGTTTACTAATTACAGAGTTAAAACAAATATAGAGGATAGAAGAAAGAATGCAATGGAGATGATGGTTTACATATTAATGTCTGTAACTTCTACATATGATCTTTCCAACTGATAACTTTTATTATGACTTTAATTTGCATGTTGTAGTATATTGGACAGAGATTCTTCTACTTTAACGATTTTATAATTATTTTGCAAAAATAGGTATTTCCTACTTGGCTGGCTCCCAATCTGATAACTTTTTCTGGCTTTCTGCTGGTTGTATTCAATTTTCTACTAATGGCATACTTTGATCCTGACTTTTATGCCTCAGGTAAGAATATTACTTTAATATAAAATTTTAAATGTCTGAGTGGAGAAAAATGAAATATGGTTGGTTATTTTCTGTTTCTGTTAAAATGTCTATATTTCCAAAAAAATTTGGATATTATAATGGCATCACCTTGCCTATTGAATTAGACATGCTGTCTAAAAAGCAGTGAGGTTTTGGCAGATAAAGAATAATTGGGTTTACATGAAGATGAAAAATTAAGACTCAAAACTTTGCCTAAAAACAGATACAAGCAGGGCTCAGTATACCTGTCAATTCTAGGAATATCCATTCTCCTTTTTTAGTCATGAAAGAAAAATCCCCTTTCTTTTGAAGGAAAAGCGATCGTCTTTCCTTCTGCTCTGTGTCTCTACTTGACTTTAATGACTCCTAGTTTCCTCTGAAAATGATTCTTAGACCTTAAGAATTCTTAGACCTTAGTGGGAGCTAAGTCTGGACCCTTATCGGGGAAGAGAGGAAGGAGGCACTTTTGGAGCCAGTGATCAGTCGGCTCCCACCCTCTGCTCCAACATCTTCTCTCTCACCTGTTTTATCTTCACTCTGTTTCACACTCAGCTTCTGCCCCAGGTCATAGGAGAGAATTGGGAGTGTATTTGGGATGAGGAGGGAATAGTTGGAGACAAGATTTGTTTTTATTGTTCAGTCAGTTGATTGCATTGAGAGGAATGGAAAGATGGAGACAGATGGGCATTTTTTTGCATTCTGAGAGAATTTATTTTCCAATTGTAATACTTAGAAATGGTATAGTCAGGAGTCTTAGTGTTAGAATTCATCTCTGTATGAGTTCAGCAGACTTTTCCGGACTGACCTGGAGAAACTGAGTACCACTGACAACATTGTTTTAGTAGGAAAATTGGGAGTTTCAAACACTTAAGGAGTTTTTCGGTTTTTTTTTTTTTTTTTGAGATGGAGTCTTGCTCTGTCACCCAGGCTGGAATGCAGTGGTGCAATCTTGGCTCACTGCAACCTCTGCCTCAGGGGTTCAGGCGTTCCTCCTGCCTCTGCCTCCTGAGTAGCTGGGATTACAGGCACACACCACCACACCTGGCTAATTTTTGTATTTTTGTTAGAGATGGGGTCTCACTATGTTGGCCAGGCTGGTCTCAAACTCCTGACCTCAGGTGATCTGTCTGCCTCAGCCTCCCAAAGTACTAGGATTATAGGCATGAGCCACTGCACTTAGCCAAGACTTTTGATATTACAGAAATTCTGAATATTGAAACTATACATATGCTGAACTTTACTGAAACTTTTAGTCATAGCTTCTGTACATGTAATAAAATGGTAATTGAAGTCGGAAATGCCAACTCTGCAGCATGAGAAGATCATAAAGTACACGTGAATAATAAGTAAGATTAAATTTTGTTAAGCATTTTTTGGGTATTTTTTTTTAATTAATTTTTTAATATGTTTTAATCCTCAGGACACCCGAAAGAATGTATCTTTGTAACTAGAAATATTATTTTCTAAGATTATTTACTTAGTTATTAAGAGAACCAAACATATGTAAATGTTATATATGTTTCTTCAAATCATAGAAGTTGAAGGACCACATAAACTATCTATTCCCAATATATTTGGAAAATACAAGATGGGAGAGATTAAATGATATATTCAAGGTTATACCCCTGGTTAATTACAGAGCCAGGACTAGAACTCAGACTTTCTGATTCTCAGCTGTTTTGTCTTAGGGGGAAAAGTGAGCTCCAGATATATCAGAATTATTCTGATGCCCAGATCATTCAATTGATCTATCTATACCCAAGTCAGAAGGTCTTTTGTTTAGCTAATTAATAGTTTAAGAAAGGATAGGGTGAAGGCTCAATACAAGTTTGTAATATAATCATAAACAACAAGGGTTAGATTAAATGCAATTAGTTTTTGAATTCTAAAAATACATTATTTTTCATTGTAGGCACATGAAAATTATTTGTTTTCAAGTAAAGGTGGAATACTCAGTCTGGAGTTATGATAAAAGCTCAAAATAAACGCTTACCGTTTGTGAGGGGCTGGGGAGTTGCTTTTTTGCTTTTGTCAGTTTCCTGATATTATTTACCTAGTTCTGGATTCAAAATATATTGTAAAGTACTTTAACTTCTAATTAACAAATAGCAACACTTCTCACTGTCAGTATATGCTATAGTAAGAACTACTGTACTTAGTTAAACTGTATTAAAATCTAACTTGCTTTCCTTTTCAGCACCGGGTCACAAGCATGGGCCTGACTGGGTTTGGATTGTAGTGGGCATCCTCAACTTCGTAGCCTACACTCTAGGTAAGGAATTGGTAAATACTTACTGTAGTCAGTGACTGGTGGATCAGCAAGGATAGCCACCTGTTAAAATAACATTTTCTCCTGTGCTTAATTCATTTTAACTAGGGTTTATTAGTACCCTGTTCAAATTGATAAATATGGTTTTGACTTTCTCTGTGAAAAATATTGTCATTCATTGTGACGGATTCACAGAATAAGATAGGAGTTGGTAAACCACTACTTGTGGGCCAAATTTGGTGTGTAGCCTATTTTTGTTAGTAAAGTGTTACTGGCACACACCTATGCTATTTCATTATATATTGTCTATGGCTGCTTTCCTGTGGTAAAGACACAGTTGAATAGTTGCAACAAAGACTGTATGGCCTGCAAAGTGTAAAATATTTATCATGTGGCCTTTAAAAAATATTTGCCAAACTCTGGAACAAGATATCATTTCTGCTTAAGTTTGGGAAGCAATAATCTCCCTTAAGTGGGAGAACAAATAAGGAAGTGATCAATTCTTTTATGGTAGAGGGAGTAGTCAGGGAGGCCTGCTGTGCTATACCATACTGTCTATTCTGCCAAGAATGCTTTTCATTGGGATTATCCGCATGGCTTGTCCTGCATTCTTCTATCCTCCTTGCCTGCTTTATTTTTCTCCATAGCACTTAAAACCGTGTAACATGTTATCTGTTTACTTGCCTGCTTGTTTATCTCTGTTTTCTAACTAAAATGCTAAGTTTTGTGAAAGTGAGTACTGTGTTGTTCTACTGCATCCCCAGTATCGTAGACACTCAGTACATAGTTTTTAAATACATGTAAAGTAGCAGACCCTGACTTCTAGTTGCTTAGATCTCTTCAGATAAAAATGACAAATTCTTATAAAACCAGTATAACCTGCCACATGATTAAATGTTGATATGGTAGATGTTATGCTGACCAGATCTGCAAGAGTTTGGAGAAGGAAGAAATCAGTGACGTCTAGAAGAATTAGGGGAAAGCTTAGTTAAAAGCTACATATTTAGGCAGAGCTTTTGCGCATTTGTTATTAAACATGAGCAGGTCTTTAAGTGCTGCTGAAGGATTTGGTTGCCAAGGACTGCTGAGAGGAATAGGGAAAAGTTGAGAGTGGCCTGTGAGCTCTGACTTTTGACAACATGCCATAAGATCCTTTTGATGTACCATCTACTTGTTCTAGGTCCACAATTTTCTGGCAAACCCCTGACCTGACGTGAACTATTTGTTGCAAACCAGTCTTGAATGAACATGAGGCAGTTTATAATTTTTATTCTACCTAGTGTGACTATTCATGAGATTTTGCTGCAGAAATACTAATATGTTTGATCACAGGATACTGCTCTAGGTCCTACTGGGGAGTCTTTTATGATATATGCCCTGAATTACCTTTTTAAGAAAAAAAAAAAATCTGAAGCATATCTGGACCTCAGACTTGTGGAGATGGAATGGGTATAGTGAGAAAATGTATAAAACTTAATACATAGTTCATGAATTCAGTATTATAATAACTGCACAGGAGTTACATTAAAAACGAAAAATTGTTAAACCAGTAAATAATGAGAAAAGACTTTCTGGGAATATTTTAGCTACTTAAGGGCAAAAACTTTCCCAACCCTGAATAAGAGAAATCTATAGTATTTGGACAGGGAGTTTGGGATTCATCTTTTCATATAGTCTTCAACAATATATTATGCCACAGACCGATCTAGGTACTGGGGAATGAATATACTGTAGTGAGCAAGATTAACAGTCGTTATAGGGGTTTTTAATTCCTTAATCTGAATTTTTACAATTAGTCTAATTCTAATGCACTTAGTTAATAAAACTGTTTTGGGGGAAGAATTGTATAATTCAGTGGGACAGGCTGTCTCTAATAGGCACCTCTGTTGCTGCCTGTAAAATGAAGGTGTTCCACTGCACTTTATCCTAAACTCTCTTCTCATTCCCTTGGTAATAGTGATTCTCACTCTATAGTATAAGTTAAGATTCCCATGTTTATATCTAGCCCTCATCTGTGTTCTGAGTTCCTAATAAGTACCCTTGGATTGAGTTCCTTGACATTACCATGTGAATATCTCACTAACACTTCAATTTCAGTATCTAAAATTGAACTCTGCATCTTATCTGTCAGTTTTACTGCTTCTTCTGACTTCCTTTTTTCTATTAACACTACTCCTCTCTTTGTTACCCAGAATAGAAACTGGAGATTCTCTTCTTGTCCTTAGGCCTTATGTCTCATCTTTTGCTGCATTTTATCATTTTTATTTCCTTGATGTCTCACCTACCACCAGCTTCTCATTCCCACTACATTTCATCTCAGTTGAGGCCTACTAATTAGCATCCCTCTCTCCAGCCTGTCATTCACACTGTCAGGTGCTACTTCCTGAAGCATTGCTTTCATTCTTGTCATGTCTCTATTCGGATACCTTTAGTAACTCCCCATATTCCCTAAAACTTTTAAACTGGCTCAAACTTCCTTTTTCACCTTTTTATATACTTCACTCTTCACATGCTAGTTTCTAGTCAAACTAAAGTACTTGGCATTTTCTGAACATGCTTTGTGCTTTTCCACCCTGGTGAGTTTTGCTGATGGCATTCTGTCCTCTTGAAATGACATACTTCTTTATCTCTTATCAGCTGAAATCCAACTCATTCTTTATGTTCTCTACTCAGATTTCACCTGCCTGAAAAGCCATTCTAGCTTATCTTAACCTAAAGAGAACCTTTCCCTTATCTGTACTCTTTTATGGTTTGTGACATACCATACCTTTATTGTCATATTTTGTTCCTTTCTCTTTTTTCTTTTTTTTTTGAGATGGAGTCTCATGCTGTCATCCAAGCTGGAGTGCAGTGGCATGATCTCAGCTTACTGCAACCTCCGTCTCCTGGGTTCAAGTAATTCTCCTGCCTCAGCCTCCCAGGTAGTTGGGATTACAGGCACGCACCACCATGCCCAGCTAATTTTTGTATTTTTAGTAGAGATGGGGTTTCACCATGTTGACATGCTGATTTGTTTTGTTTTTTCCTCTAGTTTATTAAAGAAGACTTTCTCCATCCTGATGCATATGTTGAACTTTTCTTGTGGTTTGTTTTTGTTGCAGATGGTGTAGACGGAAAGCAAGCTCGGAGAACCAATTCTAGCACTCCCTTAGGGGAGCTTTTTGACCATGGCCTGGATAGTTGGTCATGTGTTTACTTTGTTGTAACTGTGTATTCCATCTTTGGAAGAGGATCAACTGGTGTCAGTGTTTTTGTTCTTTATCTCCTGCTATGGGTAGTTTTGTTTTCTTTCTTCCTGTCCCACTGGGAAAAGTATAACACAGGGATTCTTTTCCTGCCGTGGGGATATGACATTAGCCAGGTGGTAAGTATAAACCTTAAAGTTTCAACATTGCCATGGTACTTTTGGAAAGTTTTTGTCATTGTTCTTTATGGCTCTTAGGTTTTTTTTTTTATTAGATTGATATGTGCTTTAAACGTTTTATTTTATTTTTATTTGTGGAAAAGTTTAAAAAAGTAGAGAGAATAGTATAGTGAATAGTAAAGTAGAGAGAATAGTTCAGAAAAAGTAGTGAGAATAGTATAGCGAACCCTAACGTACCCATTACTTAGCTTTAGCAGTTAGCAAAACGTGGCCAGTCTAGTTTCATGTATACCTTCCCTCAGCCCTCATCTCAATTATTTTATTTGTTTTTGTTTTTGTTTTGTTTTGTATTGTTTTTGTTCTTGAGATGGAGTCTCACTCTGTCACCCAGGCTGGAGTGCAGTGGCATAATCTTGGCTCACTGCAACCTCTGTTTCCTGGGTTCAAGCGATTCTCCTGCCTCAGCCTCCCAAGGAGCTGGGATTATAGGTGCCCACTACCATGCCCGGCTAATTTTTATATTTTTAGTAAAGATGGGGTTTCACCATGTTGTCCAGGCTAGTCTCAAACTCCTGACCTCAAGTGATCTGCCCGCCTCGGCCTCCCAAAGAGCTAGTATTACAGGTGTGAGCCGCTGCACCCGGCCCTTCTCAATTATTTTAAAGGAAATTTCTGATATTATATGATACTTTACTATATATCTCTAAATGATAAGAGCTTCCTTTTAAAAAAAACATAATCACAATGCCAGTGTTACACCAAAAATTTAACAATTTCTTAATGTTATTAAATGATCATTTGAACTCTTGATTTTGTAAAGAAAGATATGGACATATAATTAAATGGTTGGCTTTTTGTGTTCATTGCCACCTTTTTAGTGAGTAGAGAGATTTCTTTCTTCTTACTTTAATGGGCTTGCTATTAACTCTCCCTGCCTTTGAATCCCAACTTTTTGTGTTGCTATTTTGCCCATTTGCACCTAAGCCTCCAGTAAAGAAATCAGAGGTTGGAATGTTTGTTGAAGAAGTGGTTGGGTGGATAAATTTGGATCATCTTATGACTTAACCAGTTTATGAGGTGCTGTTAAAGTGCTCCAAATGATGGCCAGTGGCTGGCCTTGTCTAGAAGTTAGTTATTTTATAGCATTGTTAGCTAAAAGATCATATTTTTAAAGGTAAGATTTGGCACATACCAAATGTAAGCATACTTCTTGCTTTTACTAAAACTGTTTGACTAGACTTAATGCTGCATAAAGCATGATGACTCCTGATCTTTCTAGCATTAATGCTTCTGTATGCTTTTGTCTGCGTTTTCCTTCCAGACTATTTCTTTTGTCTACATAGTGACTGCGGTTGTGGGAGTTGAGGCCTGGTATGAACCTTTCCTGTTTAATTTCTTATATAGAGACCTATTCACTACAATGATTATTGGTAAGAAGCTCCATGTTGAAGCCTGTTTTAACCTTCACTTTGTTATCAAAAGAGCCAGTATTTGACTATAACAAGCAACAACACCCTGTCCCTCACAAAACCTCCAGCAAGCAGACCAACCCTACAACCTTGTAGAATTTCAGCCTAACCATTAAGAAAAATAAGGGTTGTTTTGTTTTGTTTTGTTTTGTTCAGCACCAACTCTTTCTAATCAGAGGGAAATATCAAAATAGATCACACAAGCCTGATAACGTAACTATTCAAATTAACCTAGGCTGTATTGGAGGATCCATATTTGGTATAGGTTTCATATTTATCTCAAAGTTGAAAAATATTAGTTTGTATGAAATATAGAACAGATGAAATGTAGAGGTTATTTTATAATGTATCCACTCAAAAAATTAAGCATCTGTTCCTCTCAGATATCTTCTTCTTAACCTACTGATTGCTGAAGATTTTTTATGGTGGTAATCTTTCTGTTTTGATTTTGGCTAAAGGGGGGATATCTATAGGATGATTGACTGAGTGGAGGAGGGTGTTAGTGGTACAGAAAGAGGTAAGGAGAAATCTAGATGGTTATTTTGGGGCCCCAAGAGTGGCACTGAGAACCTCTGTAGAAGTAAAAAGGTATATGTGTGGGCTATGTCCTGTGTTCTGCTCTCTTATATAAAAAATTGGCCAGGCTAAGTGGCTCATGCCTGTAATCCTAGCACTTCAGGAGTCCAAAGTTGGAGAATCTCTTGAGCCCAGGAGTTTGAGACCAGCTTGGGCAACATCGTGAGACCTTGTCTCTAGAAAAAACTAAAGTTAATCAGGTGTGGTGGCATGCATCTGTAATGCTAGCTACTGAGGTGGGAGGATTGCTTGAACCCAGGAGTAGGAGGTTCCAGTGAGCTATGATCGCGTGTGCCAATGCAGTCTAGCCTGGGTGATGGAGCGAGACCCTGTCTCTAAAAAAAAAAGAATAAATAAAAAATAACCCTTTCCCATTTGGCAAACCATGGTAATGGAATGGGAATTAGGTAAGGCTTAGAAACTGTTTAGAAGATGGCATATTAGGCACTGGCTTTCAGAAAAGGAGTGGTTTGGGCTTTTTTCTGAAGCTCTGGACTGCACATATTTTAGGAGCTATCTTGTAATCTATCAAATGTTCATTTTTGATACCTGTATAAACTGTTATTTCTTTACCTTGAAAAGGCTATTTTTCTTCTCTGATTAGGTAGCGACCCTTTTGATTGTCCCATGTTAGGTTTCCTGGTTGTTACATTTAAATGTTAAATTTACATCAGACAGAATCCTCTGATATATGAGACATATTTTTTTAATGTTAAGTGTCTGCTCTAACAGGCACATAATTTTCTTCATATTGTTTCTACTTTTATGTAATAAACTCCTATATACTATTACCCAGCCTCAACTATTTTCAATACCAGTACCAATCTTGTTTGAAATGCACCAGTACTCTCTAGCCCCCAGGTTGTGTCATAATATATAGTTTATTTTACTTACCAACACATTTGCCTTTATATTTGACCTACCATATAGTGTTCTTTCCCAGAAGTTTGAAGGACTTCCGTTAGGTTTTTTTATAGTGCAGGTCTGGTAGCAGTTTATTCTCTCTTTTTAGTTATGTGAAGATGTGTTGATTTTGCCCGAATTTTTTCTTTTGGCATTTTGAATATATCATTTTAATGTCTTTTGACATCCATTGTTTCTGAGTCAGCTCATATATCATTGTCATTCTATAATGGATTATTTTTCTCTTGTTGCTTTCAAGGTTCTCTTTTTATCTTTGGATTTCAGAAGTTTGGCTATGCTGTACTTAGGTGTGGTTTTCTTTGTGTTTGTCTTTCTTGGTGTTTGTTGAGCTGGTTGACTCTGTTGGACCTGTAAGTTAGTATTTTTGACTGAATTTGGGAAGTTTTCCATCTTAGTTTTATTTCTTGAGATATTTTTTCTTCCCCTCTCTCTTCTTCTGGGGCTCCACTTACATTTATGTTATACAGGTTTGCTTGATACTGTCCTAAAAGTAATTTTCTGTGGCTTTATTAAAGTTTTCTTTAATCTCTTTATTCTTTGTAGTGGATAAGTTCTGTTCATTTATCTTTAAGTTCATTGTTTTTTTTCCTTCTGCGATCTCCAATCTGCTGTTAAGCCCATCTAGGAAATCTTTCATTTAAGTTAATGTACTTTTCTCTGGGTGCAGTGGTTCGTGAGTGTAATCCCAGCACTTCGAGAGGCTGAGGTGGGAGGATTGTTTGAGGGCAGGAAGTCAAGACCAGCCTGGGTAATATAGTGGGACCCTGTCTGTACAAAAAGTAGAAAAATGTAGCCGAATATAGTGGTGCATGCTTGTAGTCCCAGTTACTTGGGAGGCTGAGGCAGGAGGGTCCCTTGAGCCCAGGAAGTCGAGGCTGCAGTGAGCTGTGATTGCACCACTGCCTTCCAGCCTGGACAACAGGAAAAAAAATGTTATTGTACTTTTCAGCTCTAGAATTTCCATTTGGTTTTTAAACTTTCTATTTCTCTGTCGAGATTCTTCTGTTCATTATTATCATCATATTTTCCTTTAGTTCTTTGAACATATTTAAAATTGCTGCTTTAAAGTCTGTTTACTAAGTCCAACATCTGGGCCCACTTAAGAGTTATTTTCTGTTGACTGCTTTTTTTTCTATTTCTTTGCATATCTAGCATTTTTTTTTTTGTGGTTGAAAACTGAATATTGTAGATTACATTTGTGGAGACTGTAATCTGTTCTGCGCTGAGGATTTTGTTTTTTTGTTCTGATAGACATTTAACTTGTTTGGACTCAGATGGAAAAATTTGCCCCATCACATTGTATAGTAGCTCTTGTCTCTGTTTGATTACTTTCAGCTTTTAGCTGCTGCTTTTTTAGCCAGGACTCTTGGGGGTCTCCTTTGTATCTATATAGTTTAGTGGTGAGCCAGAGATTTGGGCAAAGTTGATACTGAGGTTTTGGCATTCACTTCTCTGTGATTTTCTTGCTTCTGGTATTTCCCCATCCTGAATCTTCAGCTGCGTTTCCAGCAATTGTGTTCTGCCCCCATCACCTCAACCCAGTAAGGTTCTACCTTCTTCAGCCCAGTCTTGAGTGTGGGTTGGAAACACACTTAGCGAGAGACACAACAGATTCACATCTCGCCAAGAATACCTCTGTCTTTCAAGGACAGCATCTCCTCTACTTTCTGCCTTCTCTCTCACTGTGTTCTGTGGGGTCTCCTGTTTGCTTGCTTCGTTTAGCCTCCACCCAGGAATTTGGGCCGAGTTTATACTCAGGTTTAGAGTCTTACTCCTTCTGCATCGCTCTCTTCTACAATACCCCCCACCCTGCCTTGTAGTTCCTCTGTTGCTGTACATTCTATTGTCTGCCTCCACAAGCCGGTAAGGAAGACGGTAGCTTTCCATCATCTGGGCTGGGCTGGGGGTAGGCAAGCCACGAACTTGGAGTTGTTCCCCAGTGTTTCAAGTGTAAATGCTTCTCAAATTTACGCCTGCCCTTGAGTATTTTCTAGTACCTTCAAGTAGTTCTTTTAAATATTTTTGTCTGGTTTTTAATAATTATTTGTGAGAATTGTCCTCCCTTTTTATGCCATCATTAATAGACATCTTCCTTCTTTTAGATTATTTTAAAGCAAATCCCAGATGTCATTTCTCTCATCCATAAATATTTAATTGTATATCTCTAAATAATAAGGATTTCTGTAAAAAAAGAACCACAATTGATACGTTTCTATAGCTGCCAAGTACCTATACATTGCCTTTGGTTGGTATGCCTTTTAAATTTGTTAATCTGGCCAGGTGCAGTGGCTCATGCCTATAATCTCAGCACTTTGGGAGGCCAAGGCAGGTGGATCATCTGAGGTCAGGAGTTTGAGACCAGCCTGGCCAACATGGTGAAATTCTGTCTCTACTAAAAATACAAAATCAGCCAGGTGTGGTGGCGCACACCTGTAATCCCAGCTACTTGGAAGGCTGAGGCAGGAGAGTCACTTGAATCCAGGAGGTGGAGGTTGCAGTGAGCCGAGATCATGCCATTGCCAGCCTAGGTGACAAGAGCAAAACTCTTGTCTCAAAATAAATAAATGCATTTAAAAAAATTCTTTTAATCAACATAGCTTTTCCCTGTTTTTTCTTTGACGTTTATATGTTGAAGAAAGTGGGTCATTTGGCCAGTAGAACTCTTAGATTCTGCATTTTCTTGGTTGCAGTCTCATGGCCTTGTTTAACATGTTCCTCTGCCTCTTACTTTTCCTGTAAATGATAGTTAGATCTGTGAGCTTAGTTTGATACAAGTTTAATTTCGGGTTGCGGGGGGCGTGCTGGGGAATAGTACTTGCTACGTAGTGGTCTTCCTATTGCATCACATTAGGAGGCACGTAGTAGTTCATGTTTTGTATGTCTGTTCCATTGCTACAAAGTTTGCATCATCGCTTTACCTATTTACCTAATAGGTTTGTTTTGTTTTGTTTTTAACCTGCTACCTTAAACTATTAAGGGTTAAACTTACCTGATAGTATTAACAGACATTGATTATCATGACTTAGGAACTCATTCATTCAGTGGATAGGTAAGGAAATCAAGTTTTTGGTTTTATGACAAAATACATACATGCTGATAATTCCAAAGCAAATATGATAGTACAGAATTTTTACTTAACTTCATTAATCTTACCCATTTTTAATCTCCTTTAAACTATGGCAAAATCCTTGGTTTTCAGTGACACAGAATACTCGCTTTCTTCCATGAAATAATCACAACAGTCTCAGAATACAGTACCTAAGTCAGCAAAAAGAAGAAAACTGAAAATTAAGATTTTGTTTTTTGCAGTTTTATTTGTCCTTATGTCTTACCCTGCTAGGTATGTCCAATCAGTTTACTGTATTTTACAGTCACCACTCTGTGATATGCCACCAGTTGTGGACTTATACATCTAGCTTTATTTATTTGACTTTGACTTTTAGGAATTACTTTTTCTTTTAAAATTTACCCTCTGTAATTAGTAAAATATTTGTGATGACAAGGTCAGATTTGCAGAATGAGGTATATTCAAAGAAGTTTAATTTGCCTTCTGTTTCTAACCAATCCTTTCTTTCCTCAGAGGTAACCATTCTTAGTTTTTAATTTTATGGCTTACCTTTTCTTGCTTCTTTCTTATGATAAGTAAATATTTGTGTTTCATTGTATCATCCACTTTCATAGATAAATGGTAGCATTCCATTGTATATATACTGTACTATACTGTGCCTTTTTTCCTCCCCCTGCTTAATCGTATATCCTAGCAATCACTCCATAGTGATCTATAAGGATCTTCCTCAGTCTTCTCACAGCTGCCTGGCACTTCAATGCATGAATGTACCATAGTGTGTTCAACCAGCCCCTATCAATAGACATTTGGGTTCCAGTTTTTGCTGTTATACAGATTGCTGCAGTGAATAGTCTTGTACATCAGTCTCTTCATACTTTTGCCAGGGTGTTGAGGAAGAGGTCCCTAGAAGTAGAATTGCTAGTGGAGGACAAATGTGTGCTATTTTGCTAAACATTCCCATATTCCCCTCCATATTGGTTGTGTGATTTTCTGTTTCCACCAGCAGTGTATGAAAGTGCTTGTTAATTTACAGTTTCACCAACATAGTCCATTGTCAGACGTTTGGATTTTTGCCAGTTTGATAGGTAAGAAATGATGTGTCTGTATAGTTTTAATTTGCCTTTCTGTTATTATGAGTGAACATTTCTAGTGTTTAAGAGCCATTTGTATGTCTTCTTCTGTATTTTTATATCTCACGAGCAGATTTTTTTCGATGGGGTTGTTGGCCATTTCCTTTATTTTTAGAAGCTCTTCATATATTAGGTATATTCATTCTTTGATATAGATTATAGTTTTCCCCATTTGTTGTTTCTCTTTTAACTTTTCTTAAGGTACTTTTTGTCTTGGTTTTAATTGAAGTTCCTACTTAATAAATAAACTGGAAATGTGAGGAACCAAATACTTTTTATGACCATGTTATCCTTGGAATGTATCTCATTGAACTTGGTCCTTTTTTTTTTTCCTCTTAACAAATTCTACTCTGATTTTCCTATACCCATTAAGTTTCCTATACTATGAAGTCTGGGCCTTCACTTATGGCAGGAGGAAAAGCAGGTCTGCATATGTATGGTCTCTATCACTGTTCTCTACTTGAAACATAGAGCTTCATAGATAAGTATTGAACAATTAAGTACTGATTACAGAAAGTACATTAAGTACTATAGAGAAGAAACAGAAAATGCAGCCTGTATAGAGCTCAGGCTTTCTACATGCTCACTGTACTTGAGATAGTTATTTCAAGATTTTTAAAACTAAAATTACTCATGGTGGCAAGTCTTTTGCTAGTTTGTCTCAGCCTATTTCCAATACCTCAGAATTACGAGTAATTCTGTGTTAATTCATTTAACCTTGGCTCCCCTCCAGTGCTTCCCAGGTTGACATGGAGTAAGCTGCTAAAAATTCCTGAGAACACTGAGGACCTCAGGTGGTCTTCTCCTTCCTTTCCCTCTAAGTTCATCTAATTTAGGGTACTTTGTTCTACTTGGGCTTGGAAATAGCAGAGTAATTCTTTAGAGATAAGATTTCTGTTGGGTTCTAATCTTCTGTTTTAAGCCAAATGTCTTAGCAAGTGTTTAGAAGAGGCACCAAGGTAGTAATATGCAGGAGGTCGAATTGCCAACAATGGACACAGAATGAAATGATGAGATGGCTAGCAGAAACAGGGAGAATGGGATCACAAAGGCAAAGGGAGGAAAGAATTGCAGTGTGGCGGATAGTCAACCAAGGCATTTCACTTAGAAGTCAGGAATGAAAAAATGATACTGAATTTGAACATTAGGAAATCTTGGTAAATTTCAAGAGTACAGTTTCTGTAAAGTGGGAACACAGTGAATAAAAGAGTGCTAAGAAATTAAGGACAACTGGGTTAGCAAATGATAAGACAAAGCAGAAGAAGACAGTAGATACTGAGGACAGCAGAATCAGTGGTAGGGTTTCTTGGGAAGGCCGTCTTTGTCTTAAGTTTGTGGGGAGAGGACTAGTGTGCAGATGGGGATAGCTAGGGGGAGAAACTGAAAATGCTAGGAAGACTGAGTGTGGTGGCTCATGCTTATAGTCTCAGCTGCTCAGAAGGCTGAGGTAGGAGGATTGCTTGACCCCAGGAGTTCGTGACTATCTTGGGCAATATAACCAGACCCTGGGCAAAAAAGCTAGGAGGGTAAAAAAATAAATGGGAAGCAACAGGATTCCCCTTTCGAGTAACTCATGCTTACTGTGCAGTTTCAGTACCCCATACTGTTCCAGGTATCTTAACATGTCATAACTCATTCACTTCTCAAAACTCTGTGGGGTTGGTACAACTATTATCTCTATTTTATAAATAAGGAAACTGAGGCACTAAAACAGCAACTTGCCTAAAGTCCCATAACCAGTTTGTGGTACAACTGAAATTGAGGCCTAGCTGGCTCTTTGAGTCTGCCCTCTGAATCACCAAATTGTACTGCCACTCTTCCTGTTGTAAATGTTGTTTGTAAATGTATTTAATTTTATTACAGAAGTAGACTTGAACCTGAAAATTTTGGGGTCTAAAAATAGTTGTTTTGGATGGATTCAGTGATATTGTAATCATCACTCTTGAATAAGTATAATGATTGAAATATTTTTCCCTTTAGGCTGTGCATTATGTGTGACTCTTCCAATGAGTTTATTAAACTTTTTCAGGTAAGTATTTTGTTTTTTAAATGGGCAAGAAATATGAAAAGTTTTAGCAGTTAGCCGAACTTAGGGATCTATTTTCCTTTTGGTGTCAGGACATTTTGAAAAGGTCACAAAACCTATATTTTAAATCTAGAATGCAGTAGGATAGTTTATGGTGTCTGTGGTGGCTAATGTAGTCATTTCAAACACAGCACAAAACTACTAGTTCTTTTGTATGGTTTTGGACTCATCAAATAGCCTTCTAATGTGTCACTTTTGTGAGTGAATCTGTTCACCAGGAGGGAATATATCCCTATTAAATATTAATACATTTACATTTTATGATCTTAGATTTACAGGATCATAAAATTTCTGAATGTGTGTAGTTTAGGACCAAATTGGACCGTGCTGACTTTTCTTAAGTAGCCCTCGTATAGAAGTTCCCGTCTGGGTTGCGGGGAGATGGGAGTTGCTCAGGTAGAGCTTCGTTTCTCTGATCTATGCTCTTCCCCACTTTTGCTCAGCCACAGTGAATTTGCTTATTGTGTCCCAAATAGATTTTGCTCTTTCCCGCTTTAGTAATTTTGCTCCCACTGTTTCCTTTGCGATTTTTTCCTCTGATTGAAACATTTTCTTTCACTTCCCACTTCATCCTTTAGCTCTCAAGTCTGTGTAGCAGAATCTTATTTATGTTAAACCAAGCTCTATGAATCTTCTTCATTTATTAGAGTTGGCAGTCATTTATAGAAGCCATGCAATTTAAAGCTCTGAAGGATGTAGAGATTATTTCTCTACATTTTCTCCTCATTTTGTAGCAGTGAGGCTCTGATTGGGCAACATATTGCCCGAGGTGGTGTGATCAGTGGCCTAACCAGGACTGGCATTTGGAGCTCTGTTCAGATGAGCAGCTGTGTACTGGATGACCTCCTGTGTGCTTAGAGACACAGAGACGTGGTGTGGCAGTTGCACCTCAGAGTCTTTCATGTGAGCTCTGTCTCATTCTAAGTTCTCTATGACTTCTGTCAAAGTCTCATTTTGTGTCAAAGTCACACTTTGAGGTACTCTTCGAGTATTTTATGTTCATTTTATTTCCCCCATTAGAATATCTTACAGAACAAAGTCCCAATTTTATTCATCTTCATATTCTTAGCACAACAGTTGATAGTTTGATTTAAAGAGAAAACAGTGGGACTAGAGGTCAGCAGATTTCAGTTCTAACCCTGGCCCTGCCCCTTGGTAGCAAGTTTTGTAAATTTAAATTCTCTTATCCTTACTTAACCTGTCTGTAAAATGGGATTAATGATGTTGGTTTTGTCTATGCCACAGGAGTATTGTGAGTACAAAATAAGTATAAAAATAAGGAAACTATAAACTACAGTACAAGTACTGTTTAATTTAAATGTAATAATGTTCTTTGTATTACTTGATTTTTTTTTTCCAGAAGCTATAAAAATAACACCTTGAAACACAATTCAGTCTATGAAGCTATGGTTCCCTTCTTTTCTCCATGCTTGCTCTTCATTTTATCTACAGTGTGGATCCTTTGGTCACCTTCAGATATTTTAGAGATACATCCTAGAATATTCTACTTTATGGTTGGAACAGCATTTTCCAACATCACAGTAAGATTTTTTTCTTTTAAAAAATCATAATATATATATTAAAAAAAGAAAAAATCATAATATATATTTAAGAATGTAGGACAGAATTTGATAATTTGAAAAATCTTTGATATTAGAATAAACAGATTTTAATATAAAGATTTTTATTTAAGAAATTTGAAAGAATAGTAACCTTAAAGACTGAACTGCTGAAAATTGTTTTATTTTGCCCTTTGAAACCAACAGGATTGGAGACTACGGTAGTAGTTTGGAACCATGGCACACTTACATTTTTTATTTTGGTTCCCTGCTGAAGAATTCATGGAAGAAATTTATAGATTCCTTTTAGTCTCTAAATCCATTACCAGTATGGCTGAAATGGCTGCAGACCTAAATGATTATTCTAAGAAGCTTGGAAGAGATTTTTGATAGAGAGAAAACACACACTTTAAAAATCAGCTGATTTTAAAATTAAGAATATGGAATTTAAAACTTTGTAGTAAATAGAACATATTTTTAATAAATTTCTTCCCATGCTGGACCATGCAAGAGAGCAGACAGGAAGCAGAGATCAGGAGTTGACAAAAGACCCTGGTAGTCCTGAAAGCCAGAAACTCTGTGTTCCAGCCCAGGCCGGGTCCTTCTAAGTTTTTATTTTGTAACTTTGCTACTCATCCTATGTTTCCATATTTGTAACATGTGTAATGTCCCAAGTCCTTCTGATTTTATAGGGTTTAAATATCTAAAAACACTAATGCATTGTGTAAAATGTATCTCTGAAAGAAACTATATTTAAGTAAGGTCTTCAAAAATAAAGGAGCCAAAGAGGGTTGGAGATATTATTGATGGCAATGGGACTGAATTGGAGGTAGCACTTCTTCATCATTGCCATAAAGACACTTAATTTTGTGGGGGTGTGGGAGGCTATTTTGAATTTTTTTTTTTTTTTAACATATAGAGTCTTAAAATTGAGAGAAATTTCTTTTGTTGCCCAGTGCAAGAATGCCTCCTACAGCATCCTTATTCAGTTATCTTCCAGCCTCTTTTGACATACACTCCGAGGGTCCATGGGATTTTCTGGGGGGCCAAGGGTCCAGTTGGGCCTCTAAGCATTGAGAACTTCTGAACTTAGATAATGTAAGTGTGTTGGCTCAGGTACTTGAATGCTTTTCAAATGTTGGAATGACTAGTTTTGGAAGTGCTTTGCTAATGAAATTTTTCTTTCTTTCTTATTTTTTTTAAACTAATTTCCAGTGTCAGCTGATTGTTTGCCAAATGAGTAGTACCCGGTGTCCAACTTTGAATTGGTTGCTGGTTCCTCTCTTCTTGGTTGTCTTAGTGGTAAACTTAGGAGTGTCCTCTTACATTGAGAGCATTATCCTGTATACATTAACAACTGCTTTCACTCTGGCCCACATCCATTATGGAGTACGAGTGGTGAGTAATATACAGCAAAATTGGTACAAGTTGGGTCTTATAAATGGAACCAATAAATGCCTCCTAGTAGAAAAGAGGCAATGGAAAATTTTAAAAAGAAAGTTGCTTATTATAGCAGCTGTAAGGGTTTTGGGATAGTCTCTAAACTGTGGATAATATCCAGATGTGTAATTTCAGATATTGTTTTTCTAATGAGTATGTTACTGTAATTACAAATTATTTTAAAGCTGGATAATTATTATGAGAAATGAGTTCTTACTGTAAGTGGGTATGTATAAGCCATTTTCTTGGTGACTAGAATTGGAAACTGGGTGTTTAGTTATATGGGACCAGATAATCACGTTTGTTGATTATTTATTTCTTCACTTGCTTCTTAGCTTTTAGGGGCATTTTTATTTTTCATTAACAAAATTTGGAAAGAAACTAAAATTGGTCCTGTAGTGCTTTTTCTCTCCCAGTGCCCAGTTTGATAAGCCCTTGAGGTGAGGGAGATTAGAATTTCTGACTGAAGGAAGACTTTTGCATTATTTGAAGTTTTACTTCATTTATGCTATTCTTGATCCCTCATCAGCAAAAGTAATAAATAAGGGGAAATATAGAAGAAAAGGGATTTTAAGAAATATTTTGTAAACTTAATATTTTCTTCTAAAATTAACTAATTTTAGGATGAATGCATGAATATAGATAATGAAATCAAACGGAGCCATGTGATTTTTCTTTCACTTTAACATTCTTTTCTAATTATTTTACATATTTTAACGTAGGCTGTGCAAAATTCCACCAAGGAGATTACTTAATATTGACCTTGCACAGCACAGTTATTTTAATCATTTAGGTTGTTTCCAGATTTTCACCACTATAAATACTGTCCTATGCTAGGTGTGGAGGTTCACACCTGTAATCCTAGCACTTTGGGAGGCTAAGGTGTGTGAATTACTTGCGCTCCAGAATTTGAGACCACCCTGGGTAACATGGTGAAACCCTGTTTCTACAAAAAAATACAAAAAAAATTAGCCAGGTGTGCACCTGTAGTCCCAGCTACTTGGAGGACTGAGGTAGGAAGATCGCTGGAGCCTAAGGGGTCAAGGCTGCAGTGATCTAAGATGGTGCCACTGTGCTCCAGCCTGGGTGACAAAGTGAGACGTTGTCTCAAAAAAAAAAATGTTGGCATAAACAATCTGGAATATTTTTGTTTCATTTGTTTTCTGAGGATAATTTCATAGGAATGGGATTGTGATAGGGTATTCACATTTTTATGACTCTTACAATACTTCTATTTGGTATGTTTGTTTGGAAAGGAACCCTACTGTAAATCCATTTGAGAAACAAAATATCTTCTGAATTTTCATACACAGTTCTTAAGATGGGGAGGAAGCTTTCATGCTTGATAACAACTTTACACCTTGCATATGCTGCCATATGTGGGCTTTCTTCCCTTAGTTTTTCTCTCCAAAGTCGCCCTCATTTGTTAGAACAAACTAGATTAAATTGCTAAGGAAAAAAAAAATGTAATGAATTGTGACATAAGAAATAATTATTTTTGTTTTTATTTATACAGATGTAACATTGTATGCCTTATATCAACACTCTTGGGCCTTTTTCCTGATATTTCATCAATATATGCA
Organism: Plecturocebus donacophilus; assembly: GCA_004027715.1. NCBI lineage: Eukaryota > Metazoa > Chordata > Mammalia > Primates > Pitheciidae > Plecturocebus > Plecturocebus donacophilus. The sequence continues at coordinate 38,217 of PVKP010012191.1, read as the reverse complement.
TGGTGTAGAATCTCCATTTGCCAGTGTCTTTTTAAATTGTTTTAATTTACGATAGCCTTTTAGAAGCATATCTTTAGAAAACTACAGATATGCCAAACCAAACCCAAATGCATTTTTCTTGCATTTATAAAGGTACTACATTTTCATTGTTAAAAATCTGGAAAATAAATAACAAGCTAACTGTAAAAAAATTTAGGATCATCTTTTTTGTCTGTCTTTGTGTTCTTTTACCACTTCTACAACTTCTGGCCAGAAGGTAAAACTTGCTAGGCCACACAAAACGTTCACTGAACTACTGAAATATAAATAATAAGTATCAAGTAAATGACATACACTCACTGGCCTATAACTAAGCTCTTGCCTTCCCACTAGAGATACCCTAACTAATAAGGCCTCTCCAAATTCATAGATCTAGTTTTCTACTATTTCATCAGGATTAGGAACAATTACTTAGAAATGTTTCAGCAAGCTGAATATTAAATCTAACTATAAATATGATTACTTGATCTAGATACTACAGGTCAACTAATCCTATAGTTTTTCAGATTTGATTGTGAATTTGAGTGGTCTGGAGTGTTCTGAAGACAAGATTTTAGTTCCAAGTCCTAATTTTCCCAGGGTAGTTCTGGTGCTCCCATTTAGCTGTCTAGCTCTATAGCTATCCTAATCCAGAAAAAACTCCAGTATTTATCATGATTTTTGCCATGTCAATAAATTGTTATCTCTAGGAGGTAAATTCTGTGTGCTTTAAAAAAATAATAAGGTACATATTTGTCACTGTCTCCTGTTCTGATTTTTCATAGGTAAAGCAGCTGAGCAGCCATTTTCAGATTTACCCCTTCTCATTGAGGAAACCAAACTCAGATTGACTAGGAATGGAAGAAAAGAATATTGGCCTGTAATAATCTTCTTTCTTTGGACAGAAAGAAGTACTGTAAATAAATGCTTGTAAATATTTCATCCATCACCATTGAACTAGAAAGATCTGCTTGACAGACATGGGATCTCAGTATGGTACTCGGACAGCAGGAATGATACATATAATCTGAACTTGTGAAATTTTGGACCTACTAACTCTCAGCCTATTTTATTTTTTATAAAACTACATGACATTTTGGTTGAGCAGAATGTACGTTAGACCAGCATAATGTTCCTAGTGATTCTAGCTTCGTGAGTTTACAATGTTTTGATTCATGCAGGGTTAAAGATGCTTTGTTTTTATTTTTTAAATACCAAAATTGGTTTCAGAACACTGATAACACTCAGAAAACCACAATGTGTTTTCATATTTGGTACTTTGTAATAGTGGGCGTAGCAATAGTCCAAGTCTAGTATAGAGAAAGGATAAAAATAAGTCACCTTCAGCAAGAGATGCCAATGATTACCAAACAATAGACAGATGCCAAATACTGGTTTCTCTTTCCCATGAAAATGCCTTTTGTCCTCAAATGATAAGAGAGCTAATACATTTAGCTAATATATATTTAGATACTCTAGTTTTCTAGCTCTCTTTGTTATGGAACAGATCTTGATAAATGGTTGAATTTTCTCCTAAAGAGAAATATTCGGTTGAGAATTTGAGAATGGGTTGTAATTATAGCTCACCCACTAGGATGGTTCACTGTTTAAATGTGACATTTTTCCCCCTTCAGCTGCAGGTTCCTGAGATTTGGGGCCTGTGAGCTCTGATTGTAGGAGTGTATGTGACAGTCCACTCTTAATGATAATGACTTGTGAGGCATGCAGATAAAATACCTTATAAGATACACGTAAATTGGAGTTAGGAATTTCATGAACCTCACTGTGACCAAAATTAATTTTTTGATTCAGTTTGTCTCTCTGTCCTTCCCCTCTCTCTTTTTTTGAGGTGGGGTGCTGTGTTTTTTGTTGCATACACAATAAAACAGATATAAATTCTCTCTTCCCAACTTATCCATTTCCCCACTTGAAGAAAACTTTTGATATATATGCCTTACTGAGTACATGCCCTCTTTAATGTTAATATGACTTGGAGTAATTTCCGAGGTTTACCGATAAACATAAAAATTTCTTTAATTTTAATGTAGTTACTCTATAAACCATATTTTTTCATGATGTGGATATTTTCTTCTGTTTTTTAGTTTTCATTTAATTTGATGGTGGTGAAATGTACTTGCTGATATTCTTTTATTTTTTACTGAATGAAGTTTGTGCTTTAATGAAGAGTGTATCTTAAACCCCCTTTTTTTGGACAGGTTGCACTTGGATAAAATAGGCACCACGGCACCACTGTGTTGATATGTAATTAAATTCTTAACTATTATTTATGAATGTGACCATTGCTAAATTATAGTGTATTTCTTTGTTGAATTTCAGCCTGCTGCTTTGTAAAAAAAAAAACTGTAATTGATTTTATTTTTTAAATTTACAAATTCCAATCATTGTCATTGAAGTTATTAGAAATGAGTCACAGCACTAGCTCATGGTTCTATACTCATTTTAAAAAATTATAAAGATTGAGGTGTATTTGGTGACTTTCTCTGAGACACAGATGAACATCGGAAGTAGATGAGAAATTGATGCAGAAGAATGTGGAAAGTGATCCCATGTTTGTTAATTGCCATCATGGAAGTCAGAGAATTAACCAATTAAGTGACGGTAACTATTTTTTGTATGCCTTGTTCTTTGTGATCTGTAAAATTGAACTGGATAAAGTATTAATTGGGGGTGGGGAAAAGGCTTTAAGATTTCTAAGCTAATTATTTTACTGTTTTGCTGACCTTGTACACAATAATGAGGTTAATCTGTATTATATAAGAAATGAACTGATACATATTTATAAAATGATAAATTGGGACCACAGGCTTTCTTTACCTTGTACAGTATAGTAAAAATACCCTTTACTTCTGGCATTAGGGTCACGTTCTATAGTTTGGGGGCTCTTACTTCAAAAGTGTGTTGCTGCAGCTCTTTTGGTTGTATCAAATTTATTTGAAAATTGTTTTGTGCCTGTACTTTATGACCTGTTTCCTTATGGTGGTAAAGAATTATGCCATAGTCAGTTTTACTGATGTTGCTAGATGAAAGAAAAGTGCTGTCCACAAGGGGAAAGTGAAATTGAGCAATTAACTGTTGTTTCAGGCTACTTGTGAAGCTTTAGTGTACTGCTGACTCTTCTTATTTTAGTCTGCCATCTTGAAAACCCCCATTTGTTGCCTAGAGATATAGCAGCTGAGGCAGGATTCATTACAGGTAGCTGTCTGCATTTATGTCATGCCAATTACTATAATATTTCCAAAGTATAAAAGGTCTTTCAGGCTTATGCATGATATTGTGGGTGACCTCACACCCCAGCCTTTCTCCCCAGCATACAGTGAGCTGCCTTTTGGGGGAGCAATGCCAGATAAGGAGCATACATGCATGTTTCTGTACTTTCAGAATAGAGTGCCTTAGCTAGGCCAGAGGTTCTTAATGTGTTTCTGCCAACCAAAGTTGCATACACCTGTAAAAAGTGTCTTTTTAGGTTATGGTATGAAAAAGCATCCTTCAGGCTTGTCAGATAATAATTATAGATTTGAGGGGGGCATGGGATAAAAAGATTTAATAATACCTGGATAGAGAATGCTAATGCTGCCTTTTGTGATCCTTTAATATAATCCATGATGTTAGTGCAGTACACAGTTTGAAATGGCCACAATTTAAAGTGTCATTCTTCCACAAATAGGTAATTGATAAGAGTTTATGGGTTTTAGTCTTAAGGGTAATAGAGTGAATAACTTCCAAATAAAAAGCTAAATACTCCTCCTTGGCATTTAGAAAAAAAAAAAAATATATATATATATATATATATTTTTTTTTTTTTTTTAATAGAGACGGGGTTTCACCATGTTGGCTAGGATGGTCTTGAACTCCTGACCTTGTGATCTGCCTGTCTCGGCCTCCCAAAGTGTGGGGATTACAGGTGTGAGCCACCACGCCCGGCCCCCTCCTTGGCATTTTAACGTCATTATTAAAATACTTTTAATTCTAATTTTGAAAAGAAAGCTAAATGCTGAGTTTAGGATGTTACAGTACTAATACCATCATGTTACTTATTCTAATTTAGAGATATTGAGAGGAGGGGAGTATATATCTAGAGTTACTCAAATTCTAAATAGATACCAAAAGAGTGTTGATTAATGACCTGGAGCCTGAGCTTTGGGAGAATATACGAAGGAAAAAGCAGGCGTAGTATCCACTTTAAAGGGAAGAAGGGACCACCTTAACATCCTGTGAATTTGAAAGTTTCCTAAGTGTTGTTTTCAGATAACTGGTTTATTTTGGAATCAGTCAAAATGCATTTGGAATGTACCTTTGTTCCTTTGACTCTGTGACCTATGAAGAATAAAAAATCTGAAGGTGTTTGAGTCAGAGGCTACTTTTCCCCTTTATATTTTATATAGAAGCCTATTTGTCATTCTTCCTCTTCGTTCTTCACCTGGGTTTCCTCTTAACTAGCCACCACCTAGGACAGAGCCTGCCCACTCAGATCTTGCCCTGTTGCCCCTAGATGTTGCCACATTCAGATCTCTTTGATGGCCTTAGATCTCTTGACTAGTCAAGTACTGGGAATGTGCCAGAGGGAACAAACTAAGCTTGATGGGCTGGAACTTTTGACTTTGGTTTCCCAAAAAGCCAAAAGCAGATATAGAAATCTTTGGTTGTAATGATGCCTGTGTTCATAGTGGCCTCATCTTGACCTCAGTTCTGGACTTAAGTACTCTATAGAAAATTTGCGAAGTCAGACCAGAATTTTCTTTGTCCCATGAGGTGTCTTTGTAAGGCAGCACGCCCTTTCTTGAACACCCTGTGGGTGAATAACTTTAGTAAGTTAGCTGCCAGTACTAGAACCTTCCAGGAAGAATTTTAACTAGTATGCTACATTTGAAGCACTTTGACATGTACATTTAAAGTGACAGTTTTAAAAGTAAAATGGTGTTAAATCTCTGAAACTTGAATGTATGATGCTCTGGGCATTTTTGGAAGCTTAAGTAAATTGATTATGTAACCCATGTGATTTGCGTATTTTAGTTTTTATGTTTGACAGTGGTACAAATGACTGACATTGGCAGGCAGTTACTTTAGGGTATATGGTTAATCATGGTTGTCTAACTTTTCCAGAGAAAGTGGTGATATGCTTCTTCCTTGCATGGAGCTGTGGGAAGTGGATTTGTTGGCTATTCATTTCCAATGTTTCTACAGTGCAGAATAGATGTAACCTTTTAAGCCTGCATGCTAGTAAGATGCTTTGCTCTTTAGTAAACAAATATGCAAGAGATAATAATCTATCTCTTTTTTTTAAGCAAGGATCTGCTCTCTCTATATAGACAGATCTTTTAATATATTAACATTTGGAGTAGCAAAAGAAGTTTTGCCATTTGTAGCTCTCTCACAGGTAGCTTAAGTGAGGGAGTTGTGTTGCATATGCTTAGAAAGACCAGGTTCCCAGAATTGGAAGATGCCGCATACACTGATTTTAGAATATTTCAACAAAGGCTTGTCTCCAGGAAAATTCATTTGGACCGCAACAGGATTGTTCTGGTCTTCCACAGACCATTCACATGGTCTTTCTCTCCAGAGAATCATTTTTAGAGAGCCACGCTAAATCAGAGTAGCGCTATTTTTAAAGCATGTATATTGGATAATGTCTATAGAGCACCTTAATGCTATGTTGAAATTGGAGGCAGACTGTTCTCTTCAGCAACACATATACTAAAATTGAAGTTAGAGACAGTATTGAAGACTCAGGGGGTAGCCAAATCCTGTGGATATTTCATGTCTCTTTGGCTAATACCTTCTCTTGAGCAGTTTCTATGGGTAGCAATTAAACTTAGAATTGATTTTAGGGTTTTATTAAAATACATACAATTCACCATAAATTCTAGATTCTGATAGTCTTGACAAGCACTATTTGACTATCTCAAGAGTAAGTTCTTGACCTGGAACATACTTAGTACTTGATATCACTGACCAAGTTGTAAAAGGAGCGTGTTATAATTCTGCAAGATCTGTGAATAGCGTTATAAATCTAGGCCAGGCATGGTGGCTGCACCTGTAATCCCAGCACTTTGGGAAGCCAAGGCGAGTGAATCGCTTGAGCCCAGGAGTTCAAAACCAACCTGGGCAACATGGCAAAACCCCATCTCTACTAAAAATACAAAAACAGTTAGCTGGGCATAGTGGCATGTGCCTTGGATCCCAGTTACTGGGGAGGCTGAGGCAGGAGAATCACTTGAACCTGGGAGATGGAGATTGCAGCAAGCCGAGATCATGCCACTGCACTCCAGCCGGGGCGACAGAGCAAGACTCCATCTCAAAATAAATAAATACATTTGTTTAAATTACTGTTGTCATTCAGCATTAGACTTTGAGTTTAATAACTACACATTGAGACTGCTCACAATATTAACTTTTTTTATAGGTTATTTCGTTGTTTAGATAACTTGCCTCCCTGGAGCAACCATTCAGGAGATAAAGACCTAGCTATGTGTAATGATATGCTCATTTCAAAAAATGTGCCAAGAAAGCAAAATTTATTATTGAGCTCTAAATTTCAGGGTTTTTTTTTTTTTTTTTTTTTTTTAAGTAGAGTTTTCTCTGGGTAAAGGGAAAGGCAATGAATAATTGCCAAGGTGTAAACTCCCTGCTGCCCACCTCCTCCCCGTCCCCTTCATCTAACATAATATGTAAATTTGTAGCCAGTTGTAGCAAAAGAAATTGGTATCTATTTGAGCAAGGTTTCATGCCCCGTGACTAAGAATAGGAGGCAGGAATCATGCCACCTATTGAGTTTAGCTTGGACCTGTTGCAGTTGGCTTTCTACAGTGTTTGGAAACGAGGACAGCTCCATTCCTTCTCAGGAACCTAGAAACAACACCGCTTGCACAACTAGAATATGTTTGCTGTAAGTAGGTGGAGAGGAAGAGTAGTTTAATTCAAGTCGTTTAACTGAACATATTAGTCATTGGTCTGTCTGGGACTTGCTGTGTTCATAGTAGCAATGTATGTACCATTTATTTTATCTGGTTATGTGTATATATGCCTTTTAAATATGTACACACATATTCTCCACATATGTATGTATGATATATTCATATATACATGCAGTCTACTTGATTATCAGCAAAATGGTCAGCCTTTATTAGATTGTTTCTGCCTGTGGACTTAATCTGCATGTGGCCCTTACTCCAAAGCCTCTTCCTGATCTGGAGCCACAGTCTGTCTTCTAGTTCATCACAGTCCTTGAGAAGGGCCCTTTAAATATGTCACTTGCCCATTTTCCTTTAACCAGGTGTTGTGTGAGCCGGAAAGACCTTTGAGAAAGATAGCTGCTTCCACCAGGGTGGAGGCCTCTGGGTCTGCATGGTGATGGGGCCCATTTCTGGCCAGCGGGTGGCTCTGGGAGCAGTTGTGCTGTGGGCTTGCTGGGAGAAAACTCTAACTCTTTCGGAAACAGAGCTTCATGACTTGCTTAAATTACTTAGCTGAAATATTGTGACTTGTCAGATAATGTGATATGCAAATAGAGTATGCCGAAGCATTTCATTGTTTCTGCATTATCTGTATTAGTGTTTCCCATTGCTAGCCCAAATAATCAAGACCAGATTGTTTGTTGTCACTGGATTCTGGAAGCCTTGCCCTTTCAACTGGATTTATGTTATTTCTGCTGCTGTGAAACCCCAAAGTAATGCAGTAGGTTTTAATTGAAAATTGTTTAATTCTATTATTGATAATTATTTATTGTAATAAAAGTAAAGTAAATAATTTTTAAATCCTTTTAATTGTTTTCAGATTGTCTTATTTGTTTTCCTTGGTAGATGCAAGAGGGGAGGGAGCTACAAGGAGAAAACCAATGTCCACCACTTGTCTCGGAGAATCATTATGTCAGAGCAAAACACTGAAAAGATTTTTGTTCTATTTTGTTTTTAGAAAGATCAGCCTGCTTGCTCCTGGGTGTTCTGTGATCCTGTGACTTGTTTCAAAAGACAGAAAATGAGGCAGGTGGCATTAACAGCTTTTCATAGTCTACTGCTCCTGACTCGCCCAGAACTGGGTGGTGGCAGTCTCTATAGTCCTAATAATGACTGGGTCACACCTAAATTAGTTTGTAAGGCGGTTTATTCCTCAAACATTTTCCCATAGAAAGAGTGTTAATATATGGTATTCACTTTCCAGACAAATCCCAGAAAAACCTGTCAGACCACACTTAGTACATCTAAATTATAGTATAGAAACTATAACTCTCATTATATGACATTGCTTCTGAGGAGAATATTTCTATTTTCATATCGATCTCCCAGCTCTGGCAGTAGGCACTTAAAAAAGTTTTCAGTAGCAGGCTTGAAGACAGTGAGGAAGAAAATGCCGCATGTTTTAACCCAGGCTGTTCTCCAGCTGTGCGTCTTAATCCCTTTCCCTCCCACGCTCTTGGTTGTGGTAGCAGTTGTTCCCTCCCTTCTATCTGCAAACCTCAGACACCTCCCAAGTGCCTGATGACACATACCAGGTAGACGCTACATAAACACTCTGAGGGCTACCAAAACTTAAAAACACTCTACGTCCCCAAAGTGTCTTGCGCCTCTTTCCACTCATCTTTTTTCCTCTGCTCACAAATTTACTGAAAGAAAACTTTACAACTGCTCCTACCATTTTTCTTTTCATTCCCAGAGTTTTCCTGAAACCTCCCAAAGTTTTAAGATAGTGGCTGTTTCTTAGTCATGTTCAACTGCAAGCTTTGAAGAAAGAGCTTTTTACTTTTTTCCTAAGCCTTAGTTTCCTCATCTATAAAATGGGATTAATATTACCACAGTTAAACCATATGAAGGATTGAATGAGAACAGTGTATATAGAGTGTTTAGCATAGTGAGTGGACTAAGGTAGATGCTTGGTTTCTACTAATATCTAGTTCTCTGTCTTTTTACTTTGGGCTTTTTTCTAAACCGTGTGACATAGCTCATGACTTCCAGCCCTCCTCCCTTCTCTTTTCTCCTTCATACCTTTTGAGGCAGTATATGAAGATGATGGTAAGGCAGTTCCCAAAATTAAAAATGAGTCAGATTGCCTTCTCAGAATCTAATTAGTAAAATTCACACAAATTGAAAGAAATAACCTAAGAAGTTATCTAAATGTTTGATGAATTTGCATCCCCACATTCCAATTAAGGTGATTTAGTGTAAACTTAATGGATGTAGAATTAAGTGTAACTAGACTTAGTAAGATATAAAATCAAATCAGTTCATTCTTTTTCTGGAAAAAGACTATAAAAGCTGAAGGTGGTTGCACAGGTACCTTCCTTAGCAAGGGAAGCCCATATAGGCCAGATTTCTCAAAACCTACCCAGGGAGGAGGGGTTCGATTGTTGTTCTTGCACACGCTATCCCCACTGTGGGCCTCTGAACCATGGCAGTCAGGCCTACAGGTCAAGGGACTTCCCAGTCAGTTTGATTCCCCTTGTAGATCAGCTCACAGAGACGTGCTGGTCACAAGGACATCTTTGTGACCCCAATTCCCTCTCATCTATAACAGCTATACTTGCCTGCCTCACTTTCTTGGCAGGGGGTCTCCCATCATTTCTCTTACAAAAACATGAATAAATAAGCTTTATGTTTTATTGAGTCAAAAGTGATTTATCCTCATTGTAAACATTTTTATAAAAATCTTTAGAGAACGTGTAAGTCACCCATAAGGCCACCCCTGAGGGATATCAACTACTTTGTGGCCTTCTCCCTATTTTTCTTGTGTACATACTGTCTACATTTCAAATAAAACTGGGCAGGCCAGGCGCAGTGACTCACACCTGTAATCCCAGCACTTTGGGAGGCTGAGGTGGGCAGATCAACTGAGGTCGGGAGTTTGAGACCAGCCTGACCAACATGGAGAAACCCAATCTCTACTAAAAATACAAAATTAGCCAGGCATGGTGGTGCATGCCTGTCATCCCAGCTACTCCGGAGGCTGAGGCAGGAGAAACGCTTGAACGTGGGAGGCATCCAGCCTGGGTGACGAGCGAAAATTCTGTCTCAAAAAAAAAAAAAGAAAAAACTGGGCTAATACTCTACATTGAGCTGCATCTTCCCTTCCTCATGTAACGTATCTTGGATGTCTTTCTAGGTCACCTTTATTCTTACCTTGTTAGAGAATCCCATGATTGCTTTATTGGTTCCTCTATTGATAGATTTTGTCATACCTAGTTTTTTAATATTACAAGGAATTGGAATGAGTGTACAGACACATCTGTGTATGTTTCTTTCAAAAAAGTATTTGTTGAGCACTTACTACATATCGAATATTGTGCTAGGTGCTATGTGTACAATGCTGAATAAAACTGATGTAGTTGTGACCCCAGTGAGCTATAACTAGACTCATGATCTCTTTATGATGATTCTTTTAATTAGAACTGCCTAGTCAATGCATGTGCTAATTTATTTTTGTGTGTATACAAATAAATATGTTTTTATCTAGTTTTTTCAGCTTTTAACAATTTTCTAAATTTAACTCATGAACTCTCTACAAAGGCATGGAAAATTAAGCATTCATTTTCCCATTTATATTTAACTATAATTCGTTACATGCCTTCTGACTTTGTTTAACGGTTTTTCTTTTTCTTTTTCTTTTTCTTTTTTAGATGGAGTCTTACTCTGTCACCCAGGCTGGAGTGCAGTGGCGCAATCTCGGCTAACTGCAACCTCCGCCTCCTGGGTTCAAGCGATTCTCCTGCCTCAGCGTCCCAAGTAGCTGGGACTACAGGCACATGCCACCTTGCCTGGCTAACTTTTTGTATTTTTAGTAGAGATGGGGTTTCACCACGTTAGCCAGGATGGTCTTGATCTCCTGATCTCGTGATCTGCCTGCCTCAGCCTCCGAGAGTGTTGGGATTACAGGCGTGAGCCACTGCGCCCAACTTATTTACTTATTTATTTTGTTTGTTTCATTCCTTTGACCTCTAAAACCATAGCTGTCTGCCCCATGAAAATATGTTTTCCTCTCTCTGTCCTTTGTTCAGTTTAAAAATTTTTTAATATTTAAAAAAATTTGGTGGGCCGGACGGGATGGTTCGTTCCTGAAATCCCAGCACTTTGGGAGGCTGAGGCAGGTGGCTCATCTGAGGTCAGGAGACTGAGACCACCCTGGCCAACATGGTGAAACCCTGTCTCTATTACAAATACAATAAAAATTAGTTGGTCGGGCGCAGTGGCTCACGCCTGTAATCCCAAAACTGGGAGGCCGAGGCGGGTGGATCACAAGATCAGGAGTTTGAGACCAGCCTGACCAACATGGTGAAACTCCGTCTCTACTAAAAAATACAAAAATTAGGCAGGCGCCTGTAATCGCAGCTACTCAGGAGGCTAAGGCAGGAGAATCGCTTGAACCCGGGAGGCTGAGGTTGTAGTGAGCTGAGATTGCGTCACTGCACTCCAGCCTGGATGACAGAGTAAGACTCCGTCTCAACAAAACAAAAAACCATTAAACAAACAAAAAATTAGCTGGGTGTGGTGGCACATGCTTGTAGTCCCACCTACTCAGGAAGCTGAGGAGAAAGGATCGCTTGAACCCAGGAGGCAGAGGTTCCAGTGAGCCAAGATTGTGCCACTGCACTCCAGCCTGGGCAATTGAGTGAGACACTGTCTCAAAAAAAAAAAAAAAAAAGGCAAATAATGGTCATCTATGTTTATGGGATACATAGCAATGTTTCAATGCATATAATGCATAGTGCTCAGGTCTGGTAATTATCATCTCGAACACTTGTCATTTCTTTGTGTTGGGAATGCTCAAAATCTTCGTTGCTATTTGAAACTATATGTTATTGACTCTAGTCATCCTACAGTGGTACAGAACACTAGAACCCATCATTTTGTATCCTTTATCAAATCTCTCCCTATTCCTCCCTTTCCCCTAATATGCCCATTTAAACAGTTAATGGATTTTGGCAAACTGTCCTTCTAGGAGGTGCCTTTTCAGCGGTGAGTGAAAGTGTTTGTTTCCCACACCTATGAAAAAGGTGTATTACATAATTGAGTCTGCCTGTGGGAGCAAAGAGGGCCTCCCAGCTGGTCAGAAAATGGCTAGAGAGAGCCAGGAAAGGAGACAAGCTTGGGGCTTTTATTGTGGTTAAGGGATGAGGCTGGGAGGAAGATATCCAGTGCATGCAGTTGAAATCTGCCAGCACCAAAAAGAGCACATAGGCTTTTTTAACAGCTTGCCCAGATGTGGAGAAGAAAGAGGGAGTGCTGCTTAAAAGCGGTCAGCAGCCAAACCGCAAACAATGGAGTCAGATTTCTTATTACGAAAGATGCTGGAAGTGGTATCAGGACAATCGTAGGGCCAAGTATCCCACTGATCACTCTTCATAGGTTGTATGGTATCTTCTCATCTCACTTATCTCTTGTGCAATAGCTGATTCCCACTGACTTTTTCATGGTATCCTACTCCCAGCTATATACATGTATATGCACACATACTTGTTTCTGTCCTTATGGATAGTGGAAACATGAACCAGAACCTGGAAGAGTCTGTGGTCAGAGGGTGTACCATGACTCCTAGGAAAGTTTAACGCTTTAGGTTACAACCAAAGGAGACAGAGATCTGGCAGAAGGCCCTGAAGCCTAGAAGCAACTTCCCCCGCTCCTCCTACACCACCACCTGGCAGGTGTGAAAGGAGGATCCAGGCAGCTGCTGTTACATTCTAGCTGTTGGATGGTTTTGGCACTCCTAAACCTCTCTACTGCTTGCAGTAGAATTGATTTTAAAAACCCACTCCATTTGCCTCTGGGAAGTTCTTATTCACATGGGGCATTATCTTCTTGGCCTCGCAATTGTCTGTGGGTTGCACCATTTAACAGTTGAGAAAATGGCCCTCAAGAAGTTGTGACTTGCCCAAGGTGGCAGGGCAGGGCTAGAACTAGTACCCACCCTTTCTCACTGCTCATCCAGTGCCCTTAATTCCCCACGGGCTAATGGGACAGAACCATATTAAATGGAATCTAGTTTTTGTTTGATTGGTTGATTTTTTTTTTTTTTTTTTTTTTTTATTGAGACAGCATCTTACTCTATTGCACAGGATGGAGTGCAGTGGCTCCATCTTGGCTCACTGCAACATCGCCAACATTCAAGCGATCCTCCTGCCTGAGCTTCTCGAGTAGCTAGGATTACAGGCGCCCACCACCATATCCAGCTAATTTTTGTATTTTTAGTAGCTGGGTTTTGCCATGTTGGCCAGGCTGGTCTCGAACTCCTGATCTCAAGTGATACTGCCACGTCGGCCTCCCAGAGTGCTGGGATTACGGTACAGGTGTAAGCCACCGCGCCCGGCCCCAGTTTGGTTTTAATTCTAAATGAGAACACTATTTTTGTTGACAATGAGACTCCCAGGAGATAGCGCCTTTCTGGAGATAGGTGAGAATTTAACAGTGCTTCTGCATTTCTAACTTTTATCCCCTCACCCCTCTCGCGGACTGTTTTCCTCTTTCCTAAGTACTTGATTGCAGGTGGTGACGGTGGGGTTGTTTTAGGTTGCAGCCATGCTGAAAACTGCTACAGAAGACAATTCCTTGCTGGATATAAATCTATTGATGGCATGGTGGTTTCAGTTTAAAGGAGACTGCCGAATACATCAAGTAGAAGCGCAAAAATGAATGGATGGATGCAATATTCTTTAGCGCATACCTGTTATTCAGTACTCTCTATGAGAACAGGACAATGCCCGTATCCTTAGCGCTAGCACAGTGCTTGGCATAGAGTAGGCGCTCAATTTTATTTGGTGAATATGAGTTGGAGGAATATTTGATGAATGAATGAAAGAAGAATTAATCATCAGGGTCAGTAAGTGACCAACCACAGCTTGGTCCAGCTCTTTAGTCCTCTAGTCTCGTGGTGAGACTCCACAGTTTCTCTAATACGACCAGGGCTGACAACTGACCTGACATCTACCGGCTGGAAAGGTATCAGGCAGACGCTGGGATGCGCGGCTCGAACGGCGGCGGGCGGGGCCCGGGGAGCTGCGCGCCCAAACACTGAGCGGCGGCTCAAGTGACCTCTCCCTGGCAACGGCTTGTTCCTAGCAACCAGCCTGCGATCAGGTGGTGGACCGGAGGGAGTCGCCTGGAGGCTCCTGCCATGAATCTGCCGGGGTCCCTAGAGGGCCTGGAGCCTAACGTGGACGAGCACTTGTCCACGCAGATTCTCGAGCCCTCGGTGCACTCCGACAACCCTCAGGAGCGCATCCAGGCTCGGCGCCTCCGCATCGCGGCGCGCCTGGAAGCCCGGAGGCGGTGAGCGCGGCGGCGGGCGGGGCGGGATCCGCGCAACAGGGGCTGGTTTCCTGATGAGATAGAAACGTTTCTTCCGGAAGGTTCAGGCCGAGTATGGTAAAGTAAAACGCTGGGCCGGGCATGGTGGCTCGCTCCTGGCTTCCCAGCACTTACAGAGGCGGAGGCAGGCGGATCACTTGAGACCACGAGTTCGAGATCAGCCTGGGCAGCATAGAGAGACCCCATTTCTATAAAACATCAAAAAATTAATCGGGCGTGGTGGCGCGCGGCTGTGGTCTCAGGTACTCGGGAGGCTGAGGCATGAGAATCGCTTGAACCCGGGAGGCGGAGGTTGCAGTTAGTCGAGATCGAGCCACTGCACTCCAGCCTGGGTGAAAGAGCGAGGTCGTGTCTCAAAAAACAAAAAAAAGAAAGAAAAGAAAAAGAAACGTTTAACACTGTTGTAAAGTCAGAGACAGAAATGCTCATCCAGTCATTGCTTGGTTGAGAGCTGTGGCTCAGGTACTGGACAGTACACGGAGGAATCAGGCGTCCTGTGACCTGCCCTCTGGGGTCTTGCCTCCTCCCCTCCCAACCTTCCTTCCTTCCATAAGTATTTACTTAGTGGACCTCAACTATCACTTCCACTGGCCTTGATGGCTTACATGGTTGTGTAGCAGAAACCCTCATTCCTGAAGGTCTGAGGACCATACCCACTGAGGCTAGGGTTGCTGTACCCATCCACTCACAGCCATGGTGGGCTAAGGAGGCACCTGAGATCCTGAACATCCTCATTGTGTGCACATAGACCTTCTTCTGCAGGTCAGGGTCTGTTGCCCTGCCAAGATGGGGACTTCTCGTCTGCTGCTCATTGGACACCAGGAGTCCAAAGTGCCCAGGTGGCAGCTATCACTTGTAGTTCAGTGGGATCCTTGCTTTGTGCCCTGGCAAGAGCACACCACTTTGGGAACCAGGACTTCTGACCTTGCAGACGCCAGAGTTGTGGATGCAGGAAGCACAGAGTCCCCATGAGTCATTAGGAATGATGATAAGTGGGGCCACTCCAGCTTCTACACACTGGTTGTCAGTCTCATATATTTTTTTTTCTGGGATAGAGTCACACAAAGTCTCTGGCTCAGTGCAGTACTGCATTCAAGAGTGTGGCACTCCATTTTTAGCGCAGGGCCTCCGAGCTGGGGCTGCAGCTGTGCCTTCATCGGGCCATTCGACACCATCAGGCTGGCCGATTCTGGAAGGTGCGCATGTGATATGACCAGTAGTCATGGGCCCACTTCTGCACCTCTTTTGCTGTGAAGTGAGTCACTTGGTCAGAAGGTTTATTGTATAGGATTCCATGCTTGAACTTCAGACACTTCTCAACCCCCTGGATAGTGGTGCTGGCCTAGGCTCTGTGAGTCACTTTTCCTTCCATACGAACCCCATGACCAGATGTGCCACTTGAAGCTCTGCCCATTTGGAAGGCTTTTCATCACTATCTTTCAAGGCCATCCCTGGATGTGGCTTGCAGTGCAGCCGCTGTCCATTTATAGCCTGAACCCACAAACCCTGCCAGCCGATCCATAAACTAAACTTGCGCTATTTCTTCTTTCTTCAGTCCTTCATATAGGACTTCTCCTGGGCCACGGGAAGAGGCATTGGTACAAACATGGAAGGCGATGTCTGGGTCTAGCAACCTGCTCATGCAGCTGACTTGTACCCTCTGGTCCTGCTTGGGCTCCATCTCAGATCTGCCATTTCCATCTTACAATGGCCTGCCTCTGGGCCTACCCAACTTCATGACTTTGATGGATGTGAGATACCCAGCTCATGTCTGGGTCTGGGTCATGATTCTCCCACTGGGGTTTGCCGTAAACTGCACATGGCATCTTTTTCACTACAGGCACCTCCAAACCATAGGGTCTGCTGGATCATGTGGCCCAAGTAGCCTGGCTGCTTATACTGTGGCCTGGGTCCTTTCCTGTTCCAGGCACTACTCAAAGCTGGCAGCTTTTTGTGTCAGCCTGAACAGTACTCCTAAGTGTGGGATGTATTGCCTCTAGGATCCAAAGTGGCCTAAGAGGCATTTAGTTTCCTTCTCTGTCGAGGCTGTAAGATGCAGTAGATTTGTTTTTTACTTGGTAGGCTATCCCAGTATGCTGCTGACCACTGGACCCCAACAAACTTGAGTGACATGGCAGCCCCTGGGTCTTCATAGGGTTGACTGCCCACCGTCTGCAGCACACATGTCTTGCCACGCCCTGCAGTGTGTTTACATCACTCGCTCATCCTGGCTGATTGCTGCAGGTCCATCAGTGGAATGCAGGGGCTGGCAAACCCTTTCAGTAAAGGGCCAGATAGTAAATATTTTAGTCTTTTTGGATGCTATGGCCTCTTTCTCAGCTGCTGACCTGCCATTGTAGTGGTAAAGCAGCTACAGGCAAGACATAAACAAATGGGCATGGCTGTGTTCCAATAAAGCTTTATTTATGAACACTGGAATTTGAATTTCATAGATTGTTCATGTATCACAAAATAGCCTTCTTTTGATTAAAAAAATAATAAACTAGGCACAGTGGCTCACACCTGTAATCCCAGCACTTTGGGAGGCTGAGGCAGGCAGATCATGAGGTCAGAAATTCGAGACCATCTGCACAACATAGTGAAACGGTGTCTCTACTAAAAATACAAAAATTAGTTAGGCATGGTGGCAGGCACCTTTAATCCCAGCTTACCTGGGAGGCTAAGGCACTCCTGCTTGAACCCGGGAGGCGGAGGTTGCAGTGATCTGAGATCGTGCCACTGCACCCCAGCCTGGGCGACAGAGCAAGACTCGGTCTCCAAAATAATAATAATAATAATAATAATAATGATAATGATAATAAACCTTATTTTTAGAGCAGTTTTAGGATCACAGCAAAACTGATCAGAAAGGACAGCATCCCCATACACATATGCACAGCTCAGGAGAATTACCACTGTCAACATCCTGTACCAGAGGGCACATTTGTAGCAATATATGAACCTGGACGCATCTTTATCACCCGAACTCCATCGTTTACCTTAGGGTTTCTTTTTGGTGTTGTACATCCTATGGGTTTGGGCAAATTTATAGTGACACATGCCAACCAGTATAGTATTATACTGAATATTTTCACTGCCCTAAAAATGCCTCTCTGCTCTACTTATTCATCCTAGTCTCTCTTTTTTTTTAACCATTTAAAATTGTAAAAATTGTCTGGTGCGGTGGCTCATGTCTGTAATCCCAACACTTTGGGAGGCAAAGGTGGGAGGATTACCTGAGGTTAGCAGTTCAAGACCAGCCTGCTCAACATGGTGAAAACCCGTCTGTACTAAAAATACAAAAACTAGCGGGGTATGGTGGTGGGTGCCTGTAATCTCAGCTACTTGGGAGGCTGAGGCAGGAGAATTGCTCGAACCCAGGAGGCGGAGATTGCAGTGAGCTGAGATCACACCACTGCACTCCAGCCTGGGTGACAAGTGAAACTCCATCTTAAAAAAAAAAATGGTAAAAATCATTATTTGTCTGGAAGCCATACAAAAACAGATGGTGGACTGGATTTGGCCCACAGGCCACAGTTTGCCAATGCTGAAGTACCGGATCATGTGATGTTCTCTGGGATATCCAAATGTCCCTGATATATTCAGAATATATTATGACAGAGATCAGGAGAATTACCATGGTCTTGTGAGTGTGAGAGACATGTAAGTGATTATCATTGTCTGTTCCATGTAAATGTGGACTTCCTGATTCTTTTTCCTGACTGAGGTAGAAAAGCATGCATTTGGCCCAATCAGTAGCCACATGTACTGTGCCGGAGGCCGTACAAATTTGCTCTAGCGAAGCTTACCACAGTTGCATAGACGCTGTGTTCAGGAGTGCTACCTGTGGAGCTTCTGGTAGTTGACAGTTATTTTCTAGGATCCATTCAGTTTTTGCAAGTGCCAGACCCATGAATTAAAAGAAAATTTGATAGAGATCACAATTCCTGCATTGTTGAGATCCTTCAGGGTGACACCAATCCCCTCCAATGCCCCTGAGCAGCAATATTGCTTTTTATGTACTCAGATGCAGTTTCAGAGCTGTTCTTTTGGCCTTCTCCACTGTGATAGCTCTACTAATAGGCCAAGGAGTGGAGTTCTTCAAACTTCTGAGTATGTCAGTCCCAGTTATACTTTTGGCAATTAGAGACATGATGGCTGGCCAAGTCCACAGGCCTGAGGCAGGGAGAATTGCTTGAACCTGGGAGGCAGAGGTTGCAGTGAGCCAAAATCGGGCCACTGCACTCCAGCCTGGGCGACAGAGCAAGATCTATCTCAAAAAAAAAAAAAAAAAAAAGAATGGCCATGTGAGGCTGGTGCAAAAACAAGGATGTGAGGTGCAGTGGCAGACCTAACCAACTTAGCACCTGCAGCTGCTCACTTTTAAAACACAGATAATAATCATAGCTTGAAAAAAATGCAGACAGTGAACATTTTCTTTTATTGAGCTTAGTTTATGTAACCATGCTATAACCATGCCATTAACATTTTTTTTTTTTGAGACAGAGTTTCACTCTTGTTGCCTAGGCTGGAATGCAATGGCGTGATCTCAGTTCACCACAACCTCTGCCTCCCGGGTTCAAGTGATTCTCCTGCCTCAGCCTCCTGAGTAACTGGGATTACAGGCATGCACCATCGCATCTGGCTCATTTTTGCATTTTTAGTAGAGACAGAGTTTCACCATGTTGGTCAGGCTGGTCTTGAACTCCTGACATTGTGATCTGCCCACCTTAGCCTCCCAAAATGCTGGAATTACAGACATGAGCCACTGCACCTGGCTGTCCTTAACATTTTTTAAATGAAGATAAAATTTATAATACAGAACAAAAGTAATGGATTAATACTTTTAATTACATTAATGCATTTTGGAGGAAGAAAGGAAAAAAAATCACATGAAGAGATGTTTCCAAAAGAGTGACTTTATAAGGTTAGGAGAATGAGTTGCATGGCTGGCCGCGGTGGCTTATGCCTGTAATCCCAGCACTGTGGGAGGCTGAAGCAGATGGATCACCAGGTCAGGAGTTTGAGACCAGCCTGACCAACATGGTGAAATCTCATCTCTGCTAAAAATACAAAAAAATTGCTGGGCATGGTGGTGCATACCTGTAATCCCAGCTACTCAGGAGGCTGAGGCAGGAGAATTGCTTGAACCTGGGAGGTGGAGGTTGCAGTGAGTTGAGACTGTGCCACTGTACTCCAGCCTGGGCAACAGAGCCAGACTCTGCCTCAAAAAAAGAAAAAAAGAAAAAAAAAAAAAGAGAGAGAGAATGAGTTGCATGTAGAATGGGAGCATTGAAGTAACTCGGGTTTGTTTCTTCGTCTTTACAATAACTGTGTTGTTGTTTGTTAAATCTCTATTCTGCAGGCATATTCGTAGCTCTCGCAGAAATGTTAAACTTGAACTGAGAACCAGAGATTGGGCGTTTCAGTGCATTAGCACATTATTCCTACTCTTTATTCTTTGTTAGTAGTTGGGGCCATGCATTGTGGGTGAGCGAGCTCGGACCATACTGTACCATTTCAATGTGCTCTCAAAACAAATGCATGCATCTGAGTCTGTGTGTGCCTGGGAGTTCCCTGAATTACCTTCTCTGTTAATTAAAGGAAAAGAGATTAAAATATGTTATATTGACTCTTACATATATATTATTAATAACCAACAGTAATTGCAGCAATGGATCAGAACTTAGATTGATGAAAGTTTTTTTCAGAAAGAAGTACTTTATCACTGACATTGTTTTGAATTGCTGGCACATGTGGTAATAAAAAGCAGTTGTATTGTTTTTACGTTATCTATCACCAGTGTACCCCTTGGTTGCCTGTGATACCCACTGCTGTAGCTGCCTGGGCCTTCTTATATCATGAGATGTAGTGTTAAAGTGAAAGTTAACAGAATCAAATGTCATATAAAGATAAAGAATGTGGCCAGGCATGGTGGCTCACACCTATAATCGGAGCACTTTGGGAGGCTGCAATGGGGAGATCACTTGAGACCAGGAGTTCGAGACCAGCCTGGCTAACATAGTGAAACCCTTGTCTCTACTAAAAAGACAAAAAATTAGCTGGGCGTGGTGGCACACTCCTGTAATCCCAGCTACCTGGGAGACTGAGGCATGACAATTGCTTGAACCCTGGGAGGGGGAGGTTGCAGTGAGCCAAGATTGCGCCACTATACTCCAGCCTGGATGACAGAGCGAGACTCCTTCTCAAAAAAATAAAATAAAAAAGAATACGAATACTGTGCTAAGGCCTCTGAAACTCCCAATCTCTGGTGTCTTAGTTTAGGTTTGACATTTCTGGGAAACGTCACTTTTTTTATTTTTATTTTTTTTGAGACAGGGTCTCACGATGTCACCCAGGTTGGAATGCAGTGGTGCGACCTTGGCTCACTGCAACCTCCACCTCCTAGACTCAAGTGATCCCCACCCCCCACCCCAGCCTCCTGAGAGCTGGGACCACAGCTGCACACCACCGTGTCCTGCTAATTTTTTGTATTTTTGATAGAGATAATGTTTCACCATGTTGCCTAGGCTGGTCTCCAACTCCTGACCTCAAGTGATCCTGCCACCTTGGCCTCAAAAAGTGCTGGGATTATAGGTGTGAGGCACCGCACCCGGCTGGGAGATGTCACTTCTGGGTAGAGATGCCAGATGGAATACATACAGACATCGACTTTAGATCTCTATCTAAATTCCATTAAAATGACTTTTAAGGGGATTAAGTAAAAAAGACACAAATCCACAAAGTCAAGAACAGAGGACTCAACAGCAACAAAATTGTGGAAGCTGGGAAGCGCAAGACAGATGGTAAACGGGTGAGCAGATTCAAGAAGATGGAAAAATAACTGATAGTGAAGAAAGCTGAGAACCCCCTTGATTTACTCTGCACGAAATCTCCAGAGACTAGGAGACTGGTGGCATCATATTCATCTGTGAGGATTTAAAAAGTCCTCTGGCCCTTTAAATGGACTGGTAGGACCTCTGCTGCTGAGAGACCTCAAAGTCCATAGCCTTTAGCTGTGACAGGACAGAGACTGGACATGTCCACTTGCTGCCCATTCCTTTACTAATTATTATGAGGTCAAAGGCTGACTTGAAGATGACAAAAGGCCAGAAGACTCCTTGGCTTAATACGTTCGACCACCCGACACCATCTTCATGTCTATGGTTCCAACCTGACAACCACCCTGGACCACAAAGACCTCTTCTTCCTGGACAACTGCCAACTTTAGGCCAGTTTGGACTTGTTTCCTTAGACTGCACAGATCCTGGATTTGTGCCCTAAGTGTCACCTTTTTGTATATTGACCTAGTTGTAGTACATTTAAATGTTAAATCTCCAACCCAAAGTGAGCATGAGTAGTGTGTTGTCACACGTTCCTCACACGTAAGCCTAGTGCATGTGCATAATGAGTTTTCTCCGTAAATGTTCACAGCCTCTTCCTGTATCCCGTAGAATATGCACATCCTACCTTCCCGCCTAGCATAAATATCTGCCTTATTTTCTCGCCTGCAAAGCCTGCTTCCCAGTTTCAGTTGAAGGCTTGCTTCCCGCCTGCAGGTTGTGACCTTTAGAAATCAAGTTTTCTTTTAATTTTGTGGACTCTTGTTTTTCAGTTGACATTTGGAAGTGGACGTGAAGAAATGAACCAAAATAAGGACAACTGATTGGAAAATTAATAGGTAGATGCCCAGAACCTTTCTCTCTCTTCGCACAGAAGACTGGAGGTTTGGAGAAAGTCAAGCGGAGTGTCTAGGGCTTGGGGGATGGTAGAGAGAGACAAGGCAAGGATATTTCATGGAAAACAAGGGGATTCAGGGA
The DNA here is from genome assembly GCA_004027715.1 of Plecturocebus donacophilus. Classification (NCBI taxonomy): domain Eukaryota; kingdom Metazoa; phylum Chordata; class Mammalia; order Primates; family Pitheciidae; genus Plecturocebus; species Plecturocebus donacophilus. Next base: position 16,073 of record PVKP010012191.1, on the reverse strand, counting down.
ACATATGCACACTGGATGCCAGACCTTCCAGCTCTCCTCTCACCAGTTCCTGCAATGCTGGCACTTTGGTCTTCACATTCTAGGCAGGAGGTTGAGAAGTTTCTCTATAGAATTCGACCAGCCCCCAGAGAAGGATTTAAAGACACTAATGTTGGGCTGGCTGGACTGGCTCACACCTGTAATCCCAACACTTTGGGAGGCCAAGGTGGGCGGATAACCTGAGGTCAGGAGTTCAAGACGAGCCTGGCCAACATGGTGAAACCCCATCTCTACTAAAAATACAAAAATTAGCCAGGCGTGGTGGTGCATGTCTTAATCCCAGCTACTTGGGAGGCTGAGGCATGAGAATTGCTTGAACTTGGAAGGCGGAGGTTGCAGTATGCCAAGATCGTGCCACTGCTCCAGCTGGGTGACAGAGGGAGACTCTGTCTCTAAATAAATAAATAAATAATGAAAACACTAACACTGGGTTTGCTCACAAAACAGCCTGATTAAATCAGCCCACTCTGACATGCAGCTGTTAAGGCACACCCTTGTACTCACAGCTCCCATCAGCTTAAAAAAATTTATTTTTATTATTTATTTATTTAGTTTTTAAGCAACAAGAGTCTCACTTCATCACCCAGGCTGGAGTACAGTGGTTTGATCATAGCTTACTATAACCTTGAATTCTGGGCTCAAGCAATCCTCCCGCCTCAGCCTCCTGAGTATCTGGCACTACAGGTGCACACCACCATGCCCAACTAAATTTTTTTTTTTTTAGAGATGGGGTCTTGCTATGTTGCCCAGGCTAGTCTTAAACTCCTGGGTCAAGTGGTCCTTCTGCCTTGGCCTCCCAAAGTGCTGAGATTACAGACATGAGTCACTGTGCCCAGCCCCATCAGCTTGTTTTTAATGTTTAAATTTTTATTTGTCATACAATTACAATTTATTTTTTCTGCTTTATCCTGACACCATATTGCAAGCTTCCAAATGGCCAGGGACTTAGATTGAAATGATACTAAATTGTCCTTAGTTTCTCTAAATTCTTGGATTCTGTATAATCAGGTGTGTTTAGGTACACGTAACCAAAACAAACCATCCTTTATGTAATTGTTTTTTTTAAAAGCCACTCTTGCTTCAGCAACAACTAGGTAGCTACTATGAACATGGTAACATTAAAATTGGTAGTATTAGTGTCCTTCCCCTAAACTGTCATGAAAGTTACCATTACTCTTGTAGCTTTAGGTCTTTGATACATCTCAGACAAGATAGGCAAGAATTTGGAGAACATTTTGAAAATAAGAGCAATAGACACATTCAGCCACAACTAGAATAATGGAACTCAAAGTTTTACAATTACATGATATAAGTGAAAACAGCTTTAAATCTACCTCATAAGCGTTGTTTTATCATTAGCTTGATTTTTTGCACTAAAACAGTGTTTATTTATTTTTAACCAATGTTTTAATTTAATTTTTTCTTTCCTTTTTTTTTTTTTTTATTTTTGAGACAAGGTCTCACTCTGTTGCCAAGCTGGAGTGCAGTGGCATGGTCTTGACTCACTGCAACCTTCGCCTCCTGGGATCGAGTGATTCTCCTGCCTCAGCCTCCTGAGTAGCTGGGACTACAAGTGCACACCACCACGCCCAGCTAATCTTTGTAATTTTAGTAGAGATGGGTTTCACCAGGTTAGCCAGGATGGTCTCGACCTCTTGACCTTGTGAGCTGCCCACCTTGGCCTCCCAAAGTGCTAAGATTACAGGCGTGAACCACCATTCCCAGCCTAATTTTATTTTTTCATAGGCTGTTTAGTTCTTATCATGAGTCAGTAACCAAGGATTTCTATGCATGTGAGGAAAATCTTTAACATGAAAGGTAGATACAAAAATTAATAAATAGAAAACAGCACCTAAGAGGAAATTAAGACTATGTGGGAAGAAAAAAATAATAATACCACAAAAAGATGATCATTCAGATCTTTGAAGTCTTTAGGGGAAAAAAGGGGGAAAAACAGATCCTCAGGAGAAAAAAGAGATGATATGGCAACCATGGAACGAGAATAGAATGCTATTAAAAGGAGTGTTCAGAGAAAAAAATACAGCTCTTAGGAATTAAAAATATAGAAATAGAAAACATTAGAAGGATTGGAAAATAAACATGATGAAATCCCCTAGAAAATAGAGCACAAAAGAAAAAGGTAGAAACTTATAGAGAAAATATTATTATTTTTGGGATTTTGCTCTTGTTGCCCAGGCTGGAGTGCAATGGCATGATCTTGGCTCACTGCAACCTTTATCTCCCAGGTTCAAGCAATTCTTCTGTTTTGGCCTCCCAAATAGCAGGGATTACAGGCGCCTGCAACCACGCCTGGCTAATTTTTGTATTTTTAGTAGAAACAGGGTTTCACCATGTTGGCCAGGCTGGTCTTGAACACTTGACCTCAGGTGATCCACCCGCCTTGGCCTCCCGAAGTGCTGGGATTACAGGCGTGAGCCACTGCGCCCCGCCAGAGAAAAATATTTTTAAAAATTAGAGGATATTATCACTTTTCTAGATCTAGAAAGAAAGGACAGATTAAATGAAGTGAGGATGATATTATCATGGGAAGAATTAAAGAACATGGCACAGACCTGAAGATCATGAGGTTCCTGATTGAAATGTCTACCATAATGGACGAAAATAGACCCACACTGAGGCACACCACTGAGAAAGTTCAGAACAGCGAGAACACAGAGAAAGGGCCTGCAAGCTTCCAGAGTGAAAAACAAAGACATGGTCACATGCAAAGAAAGAGGTAAAAGACAGAATGACTTACAGGTTCTCAGTTAGCAACACTGGAAGGAAACAGTGAAGGAAAGTTATTTCCAACCTAGAACTCTAAACTCAGGTAGATAATCAACCTAGTTCCAATTTTTTAAATCCTGAGAATGGACTTTGGTCAGGAAGTGGAGTATTCAAGAGGGCAGCTCCCATGTAGACCATATACATGAGGCGGTGGTGAGGAAACAGCTTCCCAAAAGAGGACTCAGCCCCCGGAGGGAGCTCAAATCTGAAGAGACCGAAGTCTGAGACAGTTCCTTTGGAGAATATACTAGGTCACTGCTGAACAACGGAAATAAAATATCAGCCACATATGTCATTTCATGTTTTGCAGTAGTCTCATTGAAAGTGCTAAAAACAGGCCGGGCGTGATGGCTCACGCCTGTAATCCAAGCACTTTGGAGGCCAAGGCGGGCGGATCACCTGAGGTTGGGAGTTCAAGACCAACCTGACCAACATGGTGAAACCCCGTCTTTACAAAAAAAAAGAAGAAGAAAAAAAAAAAAGAAAGTGCTAAAAATAGAACAGGTGAAATTAATTATTTAACCCAATATATAAAGGTATTATTTTAATATGCAATTCAGTATAAATCATACCGATGAGATACATTGCAAATATTTTTTGTTCAAAGTCTTCAAAATCCATTTAGAGTGTATTTTATACTCATAGCACATTTCAGTTTGCACCAGCCACATTTCAAGGGCTTTATAGCCACATGTGGTTATGGCTACCATATTTGGATAGTACAGTGGTAAGCAGTAAAAAATGATGAATAAAAGCCAGTGATGAGATTTAAGTTAAAACTAGTTAATAAGAATTTATAGCATATCTGCAGCCCGGCCAATGCGGTAAAGTGAGGAAAGAGACCCAAACATCTAGGATCACCTCCCCCTTGACTTCCACACTGCATTCCAATAGAAGAAAAGGCTGGCCAACCTGAACCTCCTTAACTGCCTTCCTATAGATAGCAGGCATAGTATGGGGGAATCTCTCCGGAAGGCATTGTTTTTACTTAAACAAGATCAAACCCCCTACCCCATGCCTACTCCATGGACCAAGACCCTTTCACATGTAATTCCTAAAACTGTAAACCCAAGACTCTTTCACATGTAATTTCTAAGGCTGTAAACCCAAGACCCTTTCATGCATAATATCTAGAGTTGTAATCCTACATAAAGGCAGAGCTTCTCTTTGTTAGAGGAGCTTGGCTATTGGGCAGCTATGTGCCTTGCTCCCAGCTGAAATAAATCACTCTAAATCACTCCTTCCTTCCTAGTTCGGTGTCCGAGAGGTCTGTTTCTCACGGCTGCTCCTGCTTCAGTGAAACCTCATCTTTACTAAAAATACAAAAGTTAGCCGAGCCTGGTGGTGCGTGCCTGTAATCCCAGCTACTTGGGAGGGTGAGTCAGGAGAATTGCTTGAACCTGGGAGGTGGAGGTTGCAGTGAGCTGAAATGGCTCCACTGCACTCCATCCTGGGTGACAGAGGAAGACTCTAAGAAAAAAAAATATGTAGCATATCTGGACTGCATCATCATTTTTTTCTTTCTGAAGCACTGATCTTTGATCCAGAAAGCAGTTGGAAGGGATTCTTTAGAGTTGGTCATTAATTGGTAGTCAAAGTAGAAAGTCAAGGGAACTTTTCAAGTGGTGATGGGACCATGATAAGCCTGGCAATCGCTGAAGACCTGAGTAAAATGGAACAATAAGTTTGTTTAGTAAGAAAACAAAGACTATGTTCAATAAGAAAAGGGAAGTCAATGAAATGGCAAGAAAAAAACAAGGGTTTTGCTTAGATTGGGAGTGGAGGATGGTAACTCAACTCTTTATCTCCAAACTAGTGTTACACTAGGTAGGATTGTCCTGGACTTTGAACAAAGTGAGTAGAGAGGGAAGTCAGAGTTAGAAAAAGTTGAGAAAGAATGAGATAAAGAGATCTGCCAGGCAGGAGAACCGCTGGAACCCAGGAGGCAGAGGTTGCAGTGAGCTGAGATCATTCACTGTACTCCCGCCTGGGCAAAAAGAGCAAAACTCCGTCTCAAAAAAAAATAAAAATAAAAATAAATCTGTGTCATGTTGGATGTTGGTTTCATTTTTCCTAAGGCAGTACTGGGAGCCCTTATGGCCACTGTGTGCCAGAGGAGAGAGCCAGGTCAATGATGTAAGTAGTATGGGGGTTGGTGAGGTCATTCCCTCATGCTTCCTCTGAAGTCCATAATCTGGAACCTTATCTCACCACCGCCCCTTTAGTCTCGTTTTCTGTTCATACACAGACAAGCACACACACATGCACTATTTATAAAATTCATGCAATACAAAAATGTAGAAAATAGAACTCCGAAGTAATTTAATTCCTGTTCCTTAAGTAATTGCTGTTATCTGTCATATATCCTTCCACAAAATGTCCTGTGCACATATAAACCTGTTTTAAAAAGAAAATGTGCATTATATTCTACATACGGTTCTACAACTGGCTTCGTTCACTTAAGCTATGGGCATTTTCCCTTGCTGCTAGGTATTGCACCATTCTTTTTGTAGGCTACAAAGTACTTTTGAAATATTTCCTCTTAATTAGTCAGCTATTAATATGTATGTAGAATGTTCCCATGCTCTTGCTAGTATAGTCAGTGCTACAATCATCTTTCTTGTGCATTCATATTTATTTATGTACTTGTGAAGGCTTTCTATAAAAAATTCCTAAAGGTAGGATTGTTGGGTCAGAGGGGAGGCACTTTTAAGTTTTTGACAAATCTTGCCCAATTGCCTTTTAGACAGATTGTTACACTTTACATTCCCATCCTTGGAGTGTGGAAAGTTGGGCCCCCACCTGATATCGTCAACCCTTAAAATCTTTTTTTTAGTCTGATAATAGGGTAATGATAACTCACTGGGTTTTGGTTTCTCTGATTATATGTGAAGCTGACTCTATCTTCAAATGGCTATTTACCATGTGTATTTCTTCAGGACATTGCCTATTCATATCCTCTGCCCATTTTCTCTTTGGTATTTTGCCTTTTGTGTATTAATTTGAAGGAGCCCTTCCTATTTTATGGATAGTAAAATTTTGTCAAACATCTTTTGTCAGTTTATCCCTTGACTTTCAAGATAAAATTTCTATATTTTACAAAGTAAAATCTTTTAATCTATTTTTTCTGACATTGATCTTATTCAAAGATGGGTTTTCTATGCTAAAATTGTATAGATATCCTCCTATATATACTTCTAGTGTTTTTTATGATTGTAGTTTTTAAAATATTTAATTTTTTCTTTATGATAGAGACAAGGTCTCTCTATGTCACCCAGGCTGGTCTCAAACTCTTCATTTAAAGCAATCCTCCTGCCTTGGCTTCCCAAAGTGCTGGGATTACAGGTGTGAGCCACCACGCCTGGCCAATATTTAAATTTTAATCCATCGGGAATATATATTTATATATGAAGTACAATGGAACCATTATTATTATTATTGTTTACATAAATAGAGATGGGGGTCTTGCTATGTTGGCCATACTGATCTTGAACTCCTGGCCTCAAGCAATCCTCCTGTCTTGGACTCCCAAAGTATTGGGATTACAGGCATGAGCCACTGTGCCAGGCCAAAACCTTGAAATAAAGAATTTAAGTACAAGAAATAACTTCATTTTTTCTGTTTTTTTGTTTTTTGTTTTTTTCCATCACAGGGAAGCACTTGGAGAATATTTAGATGGGAAGGAGAGTGAGGAGGATCAAAGCAAGAGCTACAAACAGAAAGAAGAAAGCAGATTGGTATGAACCGGTCGGCAAATGGGCTCTGGAAGACTAGTGAGCTGGGGGACATCATAGTTTTCATATTGAGACTGGAAGAAATCATATGATCAGTGTTGCTGTCTCTAGGCAGAACGGACTAGAACCTTTCCCATTGAGAGCTCTCTAGGAGTGAGCTTTCAGATGACAGTTTCTTATATTTATGCTGTCTCTTCTCTGCTCATGCACTTTTAGTGGTATTCACTCTTCAAAGGATCAAGTCCAGATGTTTTAGCCTGGGCATTCAAAGCCTTTGATGGTCTGCCCCTATTTTCATTTTCCAAGCATATCTCCCATTCACTACCTTATTTGGGCCTCTGCTTTGGTGAGGCGATCTGATCCACTCACTCCCCTCCAGTGTGGCCTTGATCATCCTTGTTCTGTGCCTTTGATCATCCGGAATGCCAGGGCCCCTCAGCTCTCCTCCTCTTCTCTCCTCCATCTGACCACCTTCCCTTTTTTTTGAGACAGAGTCTTGCTCTTTCGTCCAGGCTGGAGTGCAGTGGCATGATCTCAGCTCACTGCAACCTCCAACCAGGTTCAAGTGATTCTCCTGCCTTAGCCTCCCGAGTAGCTGGGACTACAGGTGAGTGCCACCACGCCCAGCTAATTTTTGTATTTTTAGTAGAGACAGGGTTTCGCCATGCTGGCCAGGACAGTCTTGATCTCCTGACCTTTTGATCCGCCTGCCTCAGCCCCCCAAAGTGCTGGGATTACAGGCGTGAGCCACTGCACCTGGCCTCACTTTCCCATTTTTAACAACCCTCTCAAGACCTCTCAAATCCTTCTTGGATTCTTCCTCAGCCCAGCCTGAACTCCCTTCCTCCACACATTGAATACTTCCTGTCTGTGCCATTCTTTTCATTTTGATAGTTTTCTGCTGCATGTGACTTTTCAGATGTGTGTGCCTGCAGTGTCCGCAGCGAAACTGTATGTACTGTGAGAATGAGAGCCTCTTCTTGTAGCCGTGGAGTAGTGCATAGCTTGTACTCAGTAGACACAAAAAAGAAAATCATTGATTACTCTTTATGGCAATGAAACAGCTCCTGGGATGCTTAATAAAGGACCTGGAACAAGAGGTGCAGGAGGGATAAACAGCTGCTCAAAACAGCAGACCGGAACTGGCAACATGCTGCATTTCATCAATGCTAAGTGAAAGGCAAAAATGGTGTTACCGTGTGAACTCGGACTATGGAGAGGAGCTCACCAAGCTGGCCTGGTCAGGGCAAGTTCTGTGGAGAAAATGGGATTCGAGTTGTCTTAGAAAAATAGTTGCAACTTTTAATAGCAGAGAAGAGAGAGATCATTTCTGATGAGAAAAATACTCAGGTTGCTGAACATGATTATAGAGCATAGAGGTATAGAGAGATCACTGAATACCTTGTACTGGGTGAGGGATCAGATGTTTTACTGAGGAAAAGATAACTGGACTGATGGCGTTCTTGTTCCCGGTCTCCTACCTTCTGCAGAGTAGATGGTTCGTGTCACTTTTTGTACTTAGTTCTCTTCATTTAAAAGTCAGTGAGCTCAGCCGGGTGCAGTGGCTCACGCCTGTAATCCCAGCACTTTGGGAGGCTGAGGCGGGCGGATCACCTGAGGTCAGGAGTTCAAGACCAGCCTGGCCAACATGGTGAAACCTCATCTCTACTAAAAATACAGAAGTTGGCTGGGTGGTGGTGCACACCTGGGGTCCTGGCTACTCAAGAGGCTGAGGCGGGAAGATGCCTTGAACCCTCAATGATCTGAGATTAGGCCAGTGCACTCTAGCCTGGGCGACAGAGGGAGACTCTGTCCCCTCACCCTCAAAAAAAAAAAAAAAAAAAAAAAAAGATCATTGATCTCAGCACTTCTGTGTCGAACAAAAGGGTATTAGATTTTTTAAAATGCTGATATACAGTTAACTCCAAGCCCTCCCTAATTAAGTGTAAAACCAAAGAGTATAGGCCGCAGCTCACTAGCAGGCGGTGGGGCTGGTGGGGACTGTGGGTCCCTGCCGGGGGGCTGGGCCCTGTAGCTCCTGGAGGGCCGCGAGTTCAAGTATCTGATGAAGAAGCCCTCGGTGACCATCGGCCGCAACTTGTTGCAGTGCTCTGCGGACATGAGCTTGGGCCACTTGAGCTTCATCTCGTGGCAGGCGCCACCTTGAGATCCTCACGCCCCTGGGCAGCAGTGGCTCCTAAGTGCACAGCCTGGGCCAGAACAGCATGTTCGTGGACGGCGTGTTTCCGAGGTGCCGCTCGCTGCAGCTGCCGCACGTGTGCATCTTCAGGTTCCCGAGCACAAACACCAAGATATCATTCACTGCCTTGTCCAGCGAGAAGAGGGAGAAGCAGGAGGCGTCTGAGTCTCCAGTGAAGGTTGGGCAGCCGCACTCTCGCCCAAGACACCGTGGCCCACCTCATCAGCCCTCTGCCCGCCCCCATAGGAACCATCAGCGCTGCAAACTCCTACCCCTCCAGGTCCCAGGGAGCCGGGTCTTCACGGTAGAAGGTGGGCCGAGTGATGCCATCTGGCCTCCACTTAATGGCTGACAACTCACAGCCTGAAAATGAAAAGGAAGCTTCAGGTGGAGACAGCCTGAAGGATGGATGATTCGAAACCACCTTACCCCTGTGCACAACTAACAGTACAAGCAATTACAGTGGCTCCTGACTAACAGCTCACCCTGAACGGAATTTATACACACATCACTAGAAATTATCCCTGCTATAGGACTGCAGACAAGGGCTGGCAGAATTCAATTCACCACAGTCTCTCTCTGAATCGTTATTTCATCAGAGTTCTGCGTTCCCAGGAAGAACCAGGCAAAGGCTCATTCTGGAGGATAGATCTTGCCTCTGAAAGCAAATTAACAGAACAGGCTTTTAGGAAAGACGGCCTAGGGGCATGCCTTGCTTTAGAACCCCCCTGGGATCGCTCTCTTCTAGGAGTACCCCAGCCTCTCCCAGTCATGATGGAGTGCTGTCTGGAGTGCTCACTCTAGTGGCACCTAGACCCCTGAGAGCCTGTGGAGGGAAGGTTTGCCAGTCCCCTGGCACCGCACAGCCCAGACTCGCTGTCATCCAGGAAGCCCCATTTGCCCAGAGTGCAGCAGGACCACCTCAGCCAGTCAGCCAGTCTTAATCACCATCCAGCGGTGGGCATCAAACCTGTCACCTACACTGTGGCCACCCCAGTGACCCCTCGACCTCCCAGCCACCCATTGTGCAGACAGTTCATGTTGTCCACCAGATACCAGTGGTGTCGGTCAGCTGTGTGGCCGGACTGGCCCCAGTGAACACGTACACTGTCTCTGGACAAGCTGTGGTCACCCCGGCAGCTGTGCTGGGAAAGCCCCAGGAGGACGGCGATCACAGGGAAGTCAAAGTGAAAGTAGAGCCTATTCCCGCCACTGGCCGTGCCACGCTAGGCACTGCTAGCCGGTCATCCAGATGGCACAGACCACCCTGGTCCAGATGGTGACCATAGTACAACAGGCACCTCTGGGTCTACCCATAAAAACTATAACACAAAACGGCACTCACATGGCGTCAGTCCCCACTGTGGTCCACGGCCAGGTGAACAATGCAGTGGCGGGTCCTTTGCACATGTTGGTGGCACACACGTCCACATCAGCCTCGCTGCCCACAAAGCTCCAGAGCAGTGACCAGCAGGAGCAGCCAGAGCTGAAGCGGATCAAGATGGAAGATGGCGAGAGCATTGTCGTGGCCCTGAGTGTGGACGTGCCACCAGCAGCTGTAAGGGAAAAGGGTGTCCAGAACTAGCGACTGGGAGAGCTTTTCTTCAACACTAGCAACTTCCTGGTGCCAAAAGGAGACATTGCCTCCCACCAGCTCTCGGTGGGTGCAGGGCCCTGTGGTTGGACTTCACCTCTCAGCACTGAAAACACAAAACCCAGGTGGCCTCAAAACTACTTAATTTAGACAGAAGCCACACTTGAACAAAAACCACAAATAACCAAACCTGATTTCGGAGACAGTGTCTCCCGCCCCGAGCACCTGCTGGTCGCTGCCTTTGGGTTCAGCTTTTACCTACGAGTGAGACCGTCGGTCCTCCTGCGAGGACCACGCATGGCTGTGTGAGGACGGCAGTCAGCGCCGGCTGCGGGTGGGTCTCCCAGTACTAGGCCCTGGGGATGTGGGGGGAGCCGTCCCCGCCGCCCTCGCAGGACCCACCAGGCGGCAGAGACAAGACGGTGTTTTGCTGCTCACATGTGGAATCAGAGTATTTTGAGGTGTCCTTTCTTTGCAAAATAATGGGGTTTTGGACATTTCACATCACTCCGTTTCTACTCAGACTTTTGGAATCACACAGGACCTTTCAGTGGAATCATTTGGGGAAAAGAAACAATGCAGTTTTTTGTTTTCAGCCTAGTTGTCTGTCTTGTTAAAGTTCAGATGAAGCTACTTTGTGGCATCTGCGCATTTCCATGTTACAGTAGCTGCCTGATGAATTTCATCCGCCTCCGTTTCAGCCTGTGGGTGGCATGGACGGGTGGACGGATGCTGCGGCCACATGGAACCCTGAGAACCCAGGGAGGAGCTGGGAGGGAACTGCCGGGACGCACCGAGCTGCACTTAACTGTTCTCTTTCTGGCTGTTTTTGTTGTTTGTTTCTTTGGGTTGACTTTTTCCCTGGCAAAATTTTCCACTCTAAGTAAACCAAGTCTCCTAAGTATTGTTTATGTTTAAAACGACAGAACCATTACTACTTCATTTGGAAAAAAAGATTCGGTCTTTTCTCACAGGCCCTTTTGAAACTAAGATCCCAGGTCTCTCCGTGGTATGTTGGTATTTTGGGTGTCATCCCTGGCTCTGGGTGCCCTCCGACCCGCCGTCAACTCTTCAGTGTTGCAGTTTTCCCCACCCACGGTGAGCAGCCATCATAGTGGAGCAGGGTCCCAGCAGTGCCCTGCAGGGGACGTCTGGGGCATTTCCTGATTCGTGGTGGGAAATGTCCCTGACCTTTCAGAACGGAACCTAATCCTGAGGCTGACTCCTCTACAGAAAAGGAGAGGAGAGAAGAGGAGAGGGGTGAGGGAATGAGAGTGGGAGGTCCCCGCGCCTCCTCGCCCTGCTAAGAAAACCCGCTGGACTTTCCCAAGTGCGCCAGCTCAGGGCCGAGCAGCAGTGCGCATGGAGAAAGGGCGTCAGCCTGATGCTGAGCTTTTTAATGTCATCTCATGTCCTCATCGTAACGTTATTTATTTAAATGTAGTTATTTTGGTATTTAATATTTTTAGAGAGGAAAAAATCTTTTTTTTCCTGGTGGGATGAAATGTCTCAGAATGGTGTATTTAGGCAATTTAGAAACATTTATTATTCACGTAAAGACCAAATATGATGAATCGGTTCCGTGAATTGTGTGTCGGCCCTCGGCTTGGGGCTGTGGCAGCGTCATGGCGGTGACACACATTGAAAAGTAGGAAATTACGGCACACTAGCTGGATTATAACTCAGCCATTTAAGAAATAAAAAACAAAACCATCGTGGGACTGAAACAAAACAAAACAAAGCAAAAAACCCAAAGAGATAATACTGTTCTCATTAGCAAGTTTTTTTTAAATTTCTTTTTCCTTTTCTTTTTTTTCCCCTCTTCTCCCTCTGATATTATCATTAGCAGGTTTTGAAGGTTCCTTTCACTTAGGACTTAAGTAGTGAAGAGCCTTGGCATCAAGGAGAAATGTACACAAAAGAGGCTCCCTTCCTCAAGATTCGGGTATGGATGATTAGTTCTGACATAAGGTCTGGGCAGGCTGGGCCCCACCCTTGACCCTGCAGTTTATGATGTTTTCAGTGGTCATTATTTTTGTGTCCTATTTAACCTTTGTCTTTAAATAGGACATTCATATTTATGAAGACAGTCTTCTATGGTTTCTTCTAGAAGCTTTATTATTCTACCATTTACATTTTGGCTTGTGACCTATCTGGAATTGATTTTGTCTACCATGTAAGGGTAGGGTTCCAGGTTTGCTGTTTTCTATATAGATTTTTAGTTGACTCCGCACCACTTACTGAAAAATTATCCTGTCCCCACTGCATTGTTGTGTACCTTTGCTGTGAATCAGGTGATCATGTATGAGTTTGTTTCTACATTCTCTGTTTTCTTCCTTGGTATTTATGTCTGTCTGTATTACTTCATTGTCACATTGAGATAAAGAAATACTTGAGACTGGACCCTTTATAAGGAGGTTTAATTGGCTCATGGTTCTGTGGGCTGTACAAGAAGCATAGTGGGTTCTGCTTCTAGGGAGGCCTCAGGGAGCTTCCAATCCTGACAAAAGGCAAAGGGGAAGCAGGCATCTCATGTGGCAGGAGCAGGAGTGAGAGAGGGAGTGCGGGGGGTGCCACACACTTCACAATGGCCAGATCTCACGAGAACTCACTGTCATAAGAACACCAAGAGGATGGTGCTAAACCATGAGAAATCCGCCCCCATGATCCAATCATTTCCCACCAGGCTCCACCTCCAATTTTGGGGATTAAAATTCAACATGAGATTTGGGTGGGGACACATATCAGAACTGTATCACCAGCTTTGTGCTGATTCCACAGTTTTAAGTACTGTAGCTTTATGATGGTTCTTAATATGCTGTCTGGTAGGGTAAGTCCCCAGACTGTGTTCTTCTAGATAGTCTTGGCTATTTGTTTGTTTGTTTGTTTCCGAGACAGTCTTGTTCTATCATCCAGGGCGGAGTGCACTGGCGCAATCTTGGCTCACTGCAACCTCCGCCTCCCGGTTTCAAGGGTTCAAGTCATTCTCATGCCTCAGCCTTCTGAGTAGCTGGGATTACAGGCATGTGCCACCATACCCAACTAATTTTTGTATTTTTACTGGGAATGGGGTTCCACCATGTTGGCCAGGCTGGTCTCGAACTGTTGGCCTCAAGTGATCCTCCTGCCTCAGCTTCCCAAAGTGCTGGGATTACAGGCCTGAGCCACTGCGCACAGCTTTGTCTTGGCTATTCTTGACCCTTTGTATTTTCATATACATTTTAGAATCAGCTTGTCAATTTCTACCAAAAAACCCTGCTGTGATTTCAATTGATTGAATTGAATTTATAATCCATGAGAGGTAGTCTTTAATTTGGCTCAGCAATGTTTTGCACTTTTTGTTCACGTTATAATGGTTCATTGGTGGTATATAAATGTATAGTTGATTCTAATACATTGACCTGGTATCCAGTGACCTTGCCAAATTCACTTGTTAATTCTAACAGTTACCTTCGGCTTCTTTTGGATTTTTTTTTTACATATGTAATAATATCATCTGAAAATAATGAGTTTTATTTCTTCCTGTCTAATTTTTATATGTTTTATTTCTTTTTCGTCCCTATTGCATTATTGGATGCTCCAGCTCATTAAATAGAAGGGGTGATGATGGGGGTCTGGGTTCTGCTCTGGATTTCCTGTGGATGCACCCCCTCAAGTAGACTTGCCTCATGTCCCTTCAAAGCCCCATTGTCTTCTCTAGATCACTGAGTCCCATGGGAGCCAAAATTCCCTGCCCGAATGACTTTGAGCCTCCCTTCAACCTGTGTATGCTTCTTCCCAGAGTCTGTCCTCCTCAGGGCAGATGAGGCCATTGTTATGCAACCTCTGGGCCTGACGGATAGCCACAAGGTAGAGATGGAGCTTGCATGTGTAGTCTGGAAAATCCACATGCCTACATGACAGCTGGGGGTGGGCTGGGAGCTGCGGCCAGAGGCAGGCTCTCCCTTAGCTACCCAGTTATGAGTAGAACTCCGAAATGTATCTGAATTCAAACTAAGACTTTTAAATTGTTATAAAGGTATTGAGATAGAAGGATATATATATATATATATATATATATAATTTTTTTTTTTTGACATGGAATCTTACTCTGTCACTTAGGCTGGGGACCAGGAGCCAACAGGGCACCAGTGTGCAAGGGCAACACAATTTTTTTTTTTTTTTTGAGACAGAGTCTTGCTCTGTCCCCAGCTGGAGTGCAGTGGCATGATCTTGGCTTACTGAAACCTCCACCTCCTGGGTTCAAGTGATTCTCCTGCCTTGACCTCCCATTATAGGAACCCGCCATCACATCTGGCTAATTTTTGAATTTTTAGTAGAGATGGGGTTTCTCCATGTTGGCCAAGCTGGTCTTGAACTCCTGACCTCAAATAATCAACCCACCTTGGCCTCCCGAAGTGCTGGGATTATAGGCATGAGCCACCGTGCCTGGCCAAGGACTGCAGAGTGCTTTTAAATTGTGAGCTGTGAGGAGAGATCCAAGATGGCCGATTAGCAACAGCTCAGGATTGTAGCTCCCAGGGAAAGCGCAGAGAACGAGTGGACGCCGCCCTTTCAGACGAATTTTTGTTGCTCACAGACTGGGAGATTCCCGGCGGAAGAGCCCCAGGGGTCGCCAGCATGACTCTTTTGGCCGGCGCGGCTGTTTTGCCGGCGCCCCAGTGCAGCACTTCTCAGTGCGGAGTGTACAGGACTGGGTGCCCTTTTAGTCGGGCTCTGCTGGTCCCATCCCCACAAGGAGAACAGCAATTGAAAGCGCTGAGGACTGAGAGTTTCACAGCAAGCAGGGCCGAACCCGGGAGGGTCCGGCTCTGTGGGGAACGGCCGTCCGCCAAAGGAAAACTAAGAAACAGAAAAACTTTGTTGCCGGGCGGAGAGAGATCCAAGATGGCCACTTAGCAGCAGCTCGGGATTGTGGCTCCCAGTGAAGGCGCAGAGAGCAAGTGGGCGCCACAATTTCAGACGAATTTTTGCTGCCCACAAACTGGGAGATTCCCGGTGGAGGAGCCACATGGGTTGCCAGCGTGACTCTTTTGGCTGGCGCGGCTGTTTTGCTGGCACCCTGGCACGGCACTTCGCAGTGCGGAGTGTACAGGACTGGGTGCCCTTTTAGTTGGGCTCGGCTGGTCCCATTCCCACAAGGAGAACAGCAATTGAAAGCGCTGAGGACTGAGAGTTTCACAGCAAGCACAACCGAACCCAGGAAGACCTAGCTCTGTGGGGAAGGGGCGTCCACTGAAGGAAAACTAAGAAACAGAGAAAACTTCATCACCAACAAGCCAGATGTCCACTCAGAGACCCAATCTGAAAGTCAGCAATTACAAAGACAACAGGTGGATAAATCCACAAAAATGGGAAGAAACCAGTGCAAAAAGGCTGAGAACACCCGAAATCAGAACGCCTCTCCTCCTACAGGGGATCGCACCTCCTCATCAGCAAGGGAACAAGACCTGACGGATAATGAGTGTGGTGATCTGTCAGAATCAGGCTTCAGAAGGTAGATAATAATAAACTTCTGTGAGCTAAAAGAACATGTTCTAACCCAATGCAAAGAAACTAAGAGCCTTGAAAGAAGATTTAATGAAATGCTAACGAGAATGGAGAACTTAGAGAGGAATATAAGTGAATTGATGGAGCTGAAAAACACAACACAAGAACTTCATGAAGCATGCACAAGTTTCAACAGCCGAATTGACCAAGCAGAAGAAAGGATAACAGA
>PVKP010012190.1:0-59137 GCA_004027715.1 Plecturocebus donacophilus | reverse complement strand
GTGCAGGAGTGGATGCGTGTGTAGGAGTGGATGCATGTGCAGGCTTGGGTGCATGTGCAGGAGTGGATGTGTTTGCAGGAGTGGATGCATGTGTAGGCGTGGGTGCATGTGAAGGAGTGGATGCGTGTGTAGGAGTGGATGTGTGTGCAGGCATGGGTGCATGTGCAGGAGTGGATGTGTTTGCAAGAGTGGATGCGTGTGTCGGCGTGGGTGCGTGTGAAGGAGTGGATGTGTGTGCAGGTGTGGGTATGTGTGCAGGCGTGCGTGGCAGTGTTTACCCTCCAGAGACCTCCTTTTTCCTCTCTCCTTCCTGTGAACTCCTGGCTCCCAGGTGTCCCCGCTTGCTCTACAACATCCTTACCCACCAGGAGGCCCCTGGCTCCTCAGTGCCACCTACAGCTGCCCAGCCCTCCACCCATGGGGCCCTCGTTCCACCTGCCACCACTCATGAAACTGGATCACCCAGCTCTTCACTGGCTCGCCTGCGGCTACTGCCTCAGTTTACCTGCACAGTTGCCCCTGGCTATCTGGCTGGGGAAGACTTGGACTTAGAAGCAGGCCCCTCCCTGGGAAACTGTCCTAAGGCCAGGAGGTGGCAGCCTCTGCCCTCCTGAGGCAGGGACCTGTGAGCAGCCTGGCTCTGCGGCTTGGAGCCTGGAGGACCCCTGAGCTGTCTGTGAGCATGGCCCCTCCCATTAGGGAGGCACTCAAGAGCTTCCCACCTGTGTCACAGGGAGTAGGGCCTGGAGCCTGAAGAGACCTGTGGGGGCCACATAAGTGCCTGAATTCAGCTCCTCTCTGTCCTTTCCCCTGATCCTGAAATTGTCCCCACAGCGCAGACGCATCGAGGGAGCTGCCTTTGCAGCCTCTCCTGAGCCCAGGGAGGAGGGCAGCTCCCCTTCCTGATCACCCTAGGCCTAGTCAGCTGGGTGGGCCCAAAGGGACTTCTGAACTCCCACTGCCCGGGCAGCCCCCTTTCCCTGGAGGCCCCCTGGCCTGTCCCCTGAGAGCCAAGCCCATACTCAAACAGGGCTCTGGGGTCTGGGTGCTGCTCTGCTCCCAACCACGGAAGTTCTGGGACACGGTTGCCTGGGCCTTCCCTCTCAGTGCTGTGGACTGCTGCCCCCGCTGCCCAACCCCAGAGGGCAGTGATGGGCACCCTGCTTTCCCCTGCCCCCATCCTGGGAGTCTAGGCCCTGCCCTCAGTAAGGGCAGAGGGGACCCAGGGATGGCTGCCCCTGCATAGACATGGCTGCCTCCCAGGGGAGTCTAAGGGACCCCACACCTGCGTCACAGATGCCAGGGACAAACTGTAGGCGAGGCGTCTCCATCCACATCCACGCTGTGCCACCCACTAGCACGTGGGGCCGGGCACCACCAAGCCTGCTGTCCTGCCAGGGCCACCCCAGCCCGGGCTGAGACTCATCACCCTGTGGGGGTGGAGGAGCGGGGCAGGGGCAGGAGGTGCCTGGAGTAAAAGCTGGATGTCTTCAGAGTGACCCCCGGGGCTGGGCAGGGCTGGGGACGGGGGAAAGGCCTGCTGGCAGAAAAGTGCGCACCCGACCCTCCTCCTAATGGTCCCCACACTCCCTGTGCAGACAAAGCAGCCTGCAGGGCAGAAGCTTCCAGCCCCATTCCTGGTGGCCAGTGTGCTTTATTCAGCCCTTGATGAAGAGAATAGTCCTGACAAGCGGCTGCAGTGAGCTCCTCGCACTTTTAACACTGCGGCATTGCCTCTCTCAGGAACCTAGAAGTTGACACCCGTCCCCATTCAGGCCAGACCCCGAGGCTCAAGGTCAAGGCCCAGGCCCGTTGCCAGGCTGCTCTCTCTCTGGGACAGGTGCAGGGCCCCTTGGGAGGGGTGTGAAGTTGCAGAGGATCTTTAAGCGGAGTGAGGAGTAGGGAGAGAGAAGGTCTAGGAGGCGGGCTCCGTGTCAGCGTCCGTATGGACGGAATCGTGTTCCTGCAGAATTCATAGGCTAAACCCTGCCCCCCAATTATATGGCATTAGGAAGTGGATATCTGGGGGGCATTAGGGACAGATGAGGACATGACGGTCCCTGGTCCCATAGGATTAGTGCATTATACGAAGAGACATTTGGGAGCTCCCTCTTCTCCTCTCTCTCCCTCTCTCTCTGTCTCTCTCTCTCTCTCTCTGTCCTTACATGCACTAAGGGAAGCTCTATGAAGACACACAGAGAAGGCAGCCATCTGCAAGCCAGGAAGAGCACCCTCACCAAGACTGGAACCAGCGGCACCTTGATATTGGACTCCCAGTTTCCAGAACTGCAAGAAATAAGCACCTGCTGTTTACATGCCCAGCCTTGGGTGCTTCCTAACGGCAGCCAGAGCTCCCTGCACTCACCCATCCATTTGTTCATTCATTCATTCATTCACCTCATGTCTACTGCACAGCTCTGGGCTGGCTCTGAGAAGCAGTGAGTCACACACCACCCCTGGAGACGTGTGGAGTATGTTTAGAGACAGCAGACTGCAGCAGAGAGGGCAGAGGCCCTGGGAACCCCAGCAGGGCTGGCCAGAAGCACAGGCCAGGTTGAGCTGAGGCTGGCATGGGGCAAGCCTGGGGAGCTTCGGGGGCAGAGGTGATAGATGTGGGGGGTTTCAAGGCAGTGAGATGAAGAAGAGAGGTGGGTGGTGTCCCCCCCATGCCAGACTTCACCAGCCTCCCAACCCCTGAGTGTTCAGCTGCCTGGATGAGACACTGCTGTGAACTTGGGAGTGAAGGCGGTGAGTTTGGGCAATGCTGGGAGCCGTGCAGGTGGGAAGTGGCATGGGGCTAGAGGCCGGGGTCCAGGCAGGAGCCCACAGCCTGCCGGTGGTACTCACATGAGAATAAGCCTCAGTAGGAGGCTTGGGGTCTGCTGGGCTGTCCCCACACTGTGACACCCTGGCTGCAGGGCCCCCTGTGTCCCGGTGGTGGCTCTCAGGATGGCTGTGTGGCCTACTCAGGGCCATCCCTGCAGCCCATGCTCTCTGGGTCACCAGCTGCCAGCAGCGTCCCCCTTGCTTTTGGGAGAGGCTGAGGACCCCAGGATGGGAGGGAAAGTGCAGTGGGGGCTCATCCAGCACTGCCCAGCCTGAGGGTCCCTCGCATGTGGGCTGCACCCCTGTATCCGCTGGGGTGGCCTCTGCTTAGGGTGGTTTCAGGTGAGTTCTGATATGTCAAACACCACCATCATGACCAGGGCAGACAAAAGAAGAGTGAGCTGATCAGGGGTGTCCCAGTCGGGGGCTTACAACCTTGAAGGAAGGCAGGGCACAGCCCAGTGGGGGTGGCCGTGAGGCCCTGGGCCTGTGGCTGAGGTCGCATCTGGCACTGGCAGCGATCAGAACAGGCTGGCCACAGAGCCCTGTGGCCTTGGCCGGTGGCTCATGGTGCCACAGGAACTGGAGCAATGGGTGGCCTCCCTCGTCCAGTGCTGAGTGGAGGACTGGGTGCCCCTAGGAAGGACCCTGCCATATTCCTGCAAATTTACATTGTTCCTCTTTCCCCCAATCTCCCCCCAGGGACCTACAGCCATTTGCTGGGATGGCTAGTTTGGAAAGGGGGATCATCAGACTCAGAGGGTAATTGGACACCGGCTCTAACCTGCCACCCACTCCTGGGGACACAAACATCCCTTAGATCTAAAAGAGGAGGGTTATGTGGAGGCTAGGTTGCCCACAGAGTTCTAGCTCAGGTCCAACTCTTGGTAGGTGCAGAGGTCACTTCCCCAGCCTCAGATGGGTCAGTAAACAGATATGTGGCAGCCAACAGAGTCCCCACATTTGTCCCCTGACCTGGGAGGTGGGGGCTACTATGGTGGGAAAGGCCAAGTGGAAGCCACTGGGGTGGGAAAATCGTCAGTCAAAAGCAATCCGCAGCCCTGGAGGGACCACAGAGGTCAGTGCTGCCCCTGAGGACTTGGAAGACGCTGGGTGGCGACCCCCACCACAGCCCCATTCCACGTGTCTAAGTGGCTCATGCAGAAGACAGGGGGGTCCTGGAGAAAGAAGGGCAGTGAATTCTAGTAAACTTAACCAGGACTCCAGTTGCAGCTGCTGTTCCAGATGTGACTGCTGATCGCTGGGGCAAATCAAAGCATCCCCAGACACCTGGTGTACAATCACTGATCCGGCAAAAGCTTTACTTTTTAAAATAGATTTTATTTGTTAGAGCAGTTACAAGTTTGCAGAGAAAATGAGCAGATTTGAGAGTTCTCATAAAGCACCTCTCCCTACACACAGTTTCCCCTATCATCAATATCTTGAATTAGTGTTTACATCTTTAAACTGATGAACCAATATTGATCTAGTCATTGATCAGGTTACATGAGGGTTCCCTCTTGATGTTGTACATCTATGGGTTTGGGCAAATGCATAATGGCATGTATCCACTATTATAGTGTCATGCAGAATTATTTCACTGCCCTAAAATCCATCTGGGCTCCATTTATTCTTCCCTCCCTCCCCACTAACTCCGGGAAACCACTGATCTTTTCACTGTCTGCATAGTTCTGCCTTTTCCAAAATGTCACATAGTGGAAAGTTATACAATCCAAAAAGGCAGGGAGACTTCTTCGGATTGGCTTCCTTCACTTAGCAACGTACACTTAAGGTTCCTCCACATCTTTTCGTGGCATGATAGTTCATTTCTCTTTATCACTGAATAGTATCCTGCTGCTTACATATACTAGAAGTTGTTTATCCATTCACCTATTGAAGAACTTCCTGGTTGCTTCCAAGTTTTGACAATTATAAATACAGCTGTACAAACATTAATGTGAAGGTTCTTGGGTGGGATGTATGATTTTAGCATGTTTGGGTAAACATCTAGGGCTGGATTGTATGGTAAGACTATGTTTGCCTTTGTAAGAAACCACCATTGATTAGGTCACTCCTACATGGATCAGGATATCACATCGGAGCTGCCTCCAAGATCCAAAGACACCCACGAGGCTCTGTGCTTCCTGGATTGCTGGATTGTATGGTAAGACCATGTTTGGCTTTGCAAGAAACCACCAAACTGTCTTCCAAAGTGGCTGTGTCATGTTGCATTTCCACCAGCTGTGGCAGAGTTCCTGTGGCTCCATGCACCTGCTACCATTTGGTGATGTCAGTGTTTTGGATGTTGGCCATTCTTATAGACATCTCATTGTTGTTTTAATTTGCAATACTCTAATAACATGTGATATGAAACCTCTTTTCATGAGCTTATTTGCCACCTGTATACCTTGTTTGGTGAGGTATCTGTTCATAACTTTTCCTATTTTTACATTCAGTTGTTTGTTTTTTTTTTGTTGTTGAGTTTTAAGAGTTCTTTGACTACTTTGGAGGCAATTCCTTTATTAGATAGGTGTTTTGCAAAGATATTCTCCCAGTCTGTGGCTTATCCTTTCATTCTTTTCACAGTGTCTTTTGCAAAGTAGAGCCCTTTACGTTAATGAAGTCCAGCTTATCAGCCATGATCCAGTGAATGCTTTTGATTTCTTGATACCTCTGAGTAAAGGCCACCAAAAGCTGGTTGCTTTCAGCTGGCAAGGGCAGCAATGCATGTGCACTGTCCTTTTCTGGGATAGAGTATATCAGCTCTATGTCATAATCCAGCCCACAGCCACCTTGACCAGCTTTCCAGCCCATCACACTGATAATGGCAACTGATCTTGGTGCAGAAATTGTGCAGAACTGGTGAGCAAATGTGGTGACCAGAACTGGCATTGACTCAAGGACAACTTGATAACATGGTGTGTGCTGGAAGGCGGGGAATGAATCCCACAAAAACCGGTGGCCTGACCCTTTGATGAAACTGCTGGGGGTCCAGTGGTCTGGGGCATGCTATGATCTACCTCTGACCCTTCCTTCTGCCTAAGAGGAAGCACAGTGCCCCGTGGGTGTCTTTGGATCTCAAAGGCAGCTCAGTTGTGATATCCTGACCCATGTAGAAGTGGCCTAAAATGCTGTCTGCTTTCTGTGAGTCCCAGAATGAGAGAAGGCTGCTGAGCCACTGGAGCCATGCAACCAGCAGATGCCACGGCATTGGAGGTGTCTGCGGCAGATAAGGATGCTGTGTAGGGGCCGCAGCAGGCTCCTGCAGGCGAATCCCAGCACAGGGCCCTTAGGATTTTGGAGTCAAGCTCTGCTATCCTCTGTGGATTGCGTCCAGGCCTCCATAGAGACTGGACACATAACCACAGGCCACCAAGTCGCCACGTGACCGGAACTGCACATCGTGAATGGGATGTTGCTGGACCCAGCAAACACAGAGTTGGGCATGCACAGCTGTGTTCTGTCTTCAAGTGGAAGCAGTGTATACAACCAAGGGCTCAGGCAGGCCCTGAAGGCACAAGCAAGTTACATGAAAACATGGCTCCAGCAACCATGGTCCCCACTCCTGCCATTCTGTGGTCATTCTCCCAGCCAGCACCTGTGGCTTCGTGAGAAGCTCCCTACAGCTTGATCATTGTGGAAGAACAAGTCCGGTCCTAGCTTATAGCTGCTTCTGTGGGACACGCATGGATAGCCGCAGAGCTCAGCCTCGCTGAGCACCGATGGTGAAGGGAAGCGCTCCCAGTGGGCAGAACTCCGAGCAGGGCCCCTGGCTGTTTGCCCTTTGCCTGGAAGGAGAGGTCAGAGCTACTGGTTCCATCCTCTCGTGATCAGTTTTGCTCCTAGCTTGGCCAGATAGATGGTCAGGGCCTTGGAAGGAACACATTTGGGAAAGTGGTAGCAGGAGGTGTGGGGAAGTGGTGTATGCTTAGAGCTCCCAGAAGGGCAGAGGGTGAAGGTCCTTAGAGCCCACATGACGTGGGACAAAGAGCAACCACCTCAGCCGAGAAGCTCAGCGACCAGGTAGACAAGAGGGCCCTTTCTTCGGCCGTAGTCAGGCTCTTTGCCCAGCCACCCCATGATCGCCAGCGGGCTGGTGAGGACGGGGACTGTGGCAGCAGGGATGGAGGTCACGCAAGGGCTTGGCCCAGGGGCTCCACTCACCAAGACCCATCCACTAAGTGCCAGCCTGCAAAAGCAGAGACAGAGACAGGCACTGGCCTCAATATCGCAGGGTAGCTGCCGGCTTCCAGGTGGAGTGGATGATACGAGACGGCTGCCGGCATGGAACAGGCGCCACCGCGCTTTCATTGGGACAGAGGCTTGCCCTGCAGAACCACCGCACTTTCCTCAGGATAGAGGCTTGCTCTGCATGGGGGCTGGACTGGCTCTCCTTGCCCACAGCACTTTTGCCGAAACCACCTGTGGACTCTGGAGTGCCTCATTCAGCATTCTTACCCTCTTGCTTAAGGAACTCGCCACGGTTAGTGGAGTGAGGCAAAGGCCCCATGCTCGTGACCTTGGAGGTCTTCCGTGATCCCCCTCCCCCTGAAGTAGCTGGTGAATAGGACTGTGGAATGGCCTTCGGGAGACTCATGTGGCACCCGCCGAGTGGGGATGCTTTGCAGAGCCGGCCGTGGCCTCCAGGAGGTGGTCAAGGCTCTGAATCAGGGTCAGTCTATGGAGCGGCTTCTCCTGCAGCCCAGACCTCACGGTTCTGGGAGTCAAGAAAGGGAAGTGGCCACGGTTTCTCTTTCACCCTCTTAAGAGTCTACTGGTGACACGTTTGCTCCCTGTCCCCACAACTCTAGGTCTTCCTGGTGTAGAAGTTTGAGTGCTCGAGGGAGGAGGGTTTCCCGCAGAGGCAGCATCGTGGCTCCACTAGCCTGGAAGGTGAGATTGCACCAGGCCATGTTGGATCCTCGCCCTGGAGAATCAACAGGTAAAGAAGGCAGTGACGGCCTGGGCCAGGGAGCTGATCTTATCAGGCGGAGCTGGCTGGCCGCCGTTGGACAGGAAGGTGCAGAGGAGCACGTCTGGAATGCGGAGGGTCCCCTGCGGCGCGTCTTCAGGTTCCCATGGCCTGTGATTAAAATCATGGAAAACCATTGCCCCCGATCCAAGCAGGGCCACTCACGGCCCAGGCTCTCCAGGAATGAAGGCTTAGGTCATCCCACCAGGCAAAGAGCCACATCAGCTGAGGCAAAGGCTACGCGGGAGACGGTGGCAGAAACGCTAGTCCCCGCTGCATGGCCGCCACAGCAACGAAGCGGACAATAGTTGTTGGGATTTTTTCCTATTTTGATCCGAGTGTACTGGGTAGGACCACATCAACCACTGTTTCCTCTCCTCCATTCCCTCCCACTTCGTATGGCACTACTGTATGAAGTGTACATTTGATAGCAGTTGATATTTAATTATCTTAAATATGTCAGTGTTTAAATTTTAGGATATCAGGCTGGGCACGGTGGCTCATGCCTGTAATCCCAGCACTTTCGGAGGTCGAGGAAGGTGGATCACCTGAGGTCAGGAGTTCGAGACCAGCCTGGCCACCATGGTGACACCCAATCTCTACTAAAAATACAAACATTAGCCAGGCATGGTGGGATGTGCCTGTAATCCCAGCTACATGGGAGGCTGAGGCAGGAGAATCGCTTGAACCCAGGAGTGGAGGTTGCAACGAGGCGAGATTGTACCACTGCACTCCAGCCCAGGCAACAGAGCGAGACTCTGTCTCAAAAAAAAAAAAAAAAATTAGGATATCCAAGCGGGACTGGGATTCAGCTGGAAGGGGAAGGAACACCGCCCAGAGATGCATCAGGATCAGGGCCCTCCTCTTCTCTGGGGGAGAGGGGAGCACGTTTTTCTCTTGTACAGGCTTGGCCGCCTCTTGTTAGGTGGAAGAGGGATTTGGCTTTGTCTTTATTTGGAAGTTAAGTATGATTAGAAATTGTGGGTGGGAAATCGAAGGACTCCACGTGTGTGACATGTGCAGAACGTGCAACTCCTGGAGCTCGGCAGCGGGTCAGGGTTTGCCAGAGGCTGGGGCGAGGGGAGCGACTGTTAGTGAGTAGGGAGTTATTTCGGGGGTGCTGTGGGTGTTCTAAGGTCAGACAGTGGTGAGGGTGGCAAGTCTCCGTGAATACCCTAAAAGCCCCTGAATGTATAGTTAGAAGAGTGCATTTTATAGTATGTGAATTACATTTCAATCAAGCTGCGTAAGGAACAGGAGGTGCCGGTGGAAGCCCGTGGGCGGAATGGGCCCGGTGTCGCCCTCGCTGAGTGGGACGTGCGTCTCCCAGGACTCGCGGAGCTGCCTGGTTAGGGTGGGGTGAGACGCACGTGGCCTGTGCCAGCTCTGGGTGGTGAGGGACACCGTGGCCACCCTCTTTATAAGCCTGGAAGTTTGCTCAAGGCACCAGGGCCCTTGCTCCTCGCCTGCGCACTGCAGTGGGCCCAGGCGGCAGCAGCGTCTGCATCCTCCTGGGAGTCGGGGCCCCGGCCGGCTGCCTGCCCTGTTGCCAGCGTGGAGGAAGCGGCATCCTGGATTCCATGTCATTCCTGAGTCCTCTGCCTCTCAGCAGTCACCAGTGAGTTCTGCGCTCCTGGGTCCAGCCCTCCAGGCAGAAAGGCGAGGCGGTCCTCACATCTTCCCTGCGCTTCTGGTTGCCGCGTGGCTGTTTCTCAGCCTCTCCCCAGCTCTGCCCCCTTCCCCAGCGGGAAAGAACCCCAGGAAACGGGCTCCTCCTGCCTTTCCTCTTTTCTCTCCCGCCTCTTGTACGGTCCCTCAGTGCCAAAGACTGCAGGGGACCCTCCGCCCCAGCCCTTCCCATGAGCTCCTCAGCAGCCGTAAGAGGAATCACAGAGTTCTGTGGGTCCTGTGGCTCTGTGCTCTAGGGCTCACCCACCTCGCTTTCATTTGTTAACTTTTTATTTCAGGTCCTGCATTGGAATTTCAACGGTGGCTCTCCATTTCGATGGGGATACTTCCCAGGTACCCCAGACTCCACAGATCCACCCAGGAGCCCTGGGTTCCTGCAGCCCCACCGCCCAGGGCCAGCCTCCCTTCTCATCTCAGACAAGGGCCCAGCAGCCACTGGGGCTGCATCCCCACCCACTCCCACGAGCAGTACTGAGCTTTCTCCAGGACGCTTCTCTTTAGAAACCGTGTGGTACAACTGACATAACACAAAACTGACCGTCTTCACCATTTTCAACTACGGTTCAGTGGCACTAAGCACGTTCATGCTGTCGTGCAGCCGTCATCACCCTTCATCTCCAGAACTCTCTCGTCTTCCCAAACGGAAACTCTATCCCCCTTAAACCCTCACTCCCCATTCCCTCCCCCAGGCCCTGGCACCCACCATTCACTTTCTGTCTCTGCGGATTCGACCGCTCTAGGGACCTTCTTCCCGTGGAATCACACATGATTTGTCCTTTTGTGACCGGCTGCTTTCAGGGAGCCCAGCGTCCAGATTGGCCTTCAGGTCTGCACCTCTCTCCTGGAGCCCACGCAGGCTGCTGGCGCCATTGCTCCTCTGCCCACAACAGCTCCCTTGCTGGACTCACAGGTCCCACCCCACCCATCCAGTCTGTCCACACGGTAGGCAGTGTGGCCATCTTATAGGTGGCACTGGCTGCCAGAGCGTGTACCTTGCCCAGGCTTCTGTCCCCAAAATCGGTGCTGGAGAAGCTTCAGCATCTAGAGGGAGAAACAAACAGGCTTGAGGAAAAACCAACAATGTGGTAGATCTCTAAGAAGACTACAGGCTGTGGTTGAGCTGGTGTGCATGTGCACGTGTGTGTATGTTGTATGCGTTGTGCATGTGTGTGCATACCCATGTGTGTGTGCCAGTGTGTGCGTGTGCGGGTACACGTGTACACGTGAGTGGTGTGCGCTCATGTCTGTGCATGCATGCGTGTGTGTGTGTGGGTGCCTGGCTAGCAGCAACGGTAAGAGGAATCAGCAAAATTCTGTGGCTCCTGGGGCTGCAGGCTCTAGGTCACCCACCTCTCTTTCATTTCTCAGCTTTTTGTTTCGATATCATTTCTAACGTACAGAGAAGTTTCACGAATAGCACAAAGGACTTCCACATCTCTGCCTATTCTCCAACTGCGAGGACTCTGCCACCATTGCTTTATCACCCTCTTTCTATTAATCGACCTTCTTCCACGTGGGGCCCCTCTAAAACAGCTGTTCCGGTCCTTGTCTGTCCACAGCAGCGCCCCTGGGCTTTCTGCACCTGCCTCTGCCCAGTGGATTTTCTCCTGGTTCTGGGTCACATTTTCCAGTTCCTCTGAATGCCCGGCCATATTTTTCTTGCAAACATCGCATGGTCAGCTGCCAGATTTTGCTGTATGCCTTTAATGGGTGTTGGATTTTGTTCTGGCATCCGTGAACTCCTGATACCCACATGATCTTCGGAGCTTTGCTTCTAAGCTTTGTGGGGTAAATCCAGAGCTGCCTTTAGTCCAGGGTGGTTCAGAATCAGCACTCGAGAGAGCCTCTCCTGAGGACCCTTCCTGACATCCGACGTATTACACAGTTTGCTGGGAACACACACTGTCTCCAGACCTGTGTGAGCTCAGCTACCGGGGTTCCTTCTCCAGCCTCAGGTGGTTTCTCTTCATGTATGGATCCATATTCAGCCATAGACCTGAGGGTCTCTGCAGATCCCTGGAGTTCTCTCTGTTTCGCTGTATATCTCTGTCTCTGTGTCTCTCTCTCTCTCTTCTTCCCTCTCCATCTCTCTCCCTCTTTCTCTCCCTCTCTGTACCCCTGTTTCTCCCTCTGTGTTTATGTCTTCCTCCCTCTCTTCCCCCTCCTCCCACTTTCTCTCTCTCTCCCTCTCTACAGATCTCTGCCTCTGTCTCTCTTTTCCTCTTTCTCTTTCCCCCACCCCCTCTTCAAAGATCTGCCCTGAAAATTCTAGTTGCCTCCTCTTCCCTGAGCTCTGACCTCTGTCTCTTCACCTCAGTGAGACCCAGGTCTCAGCCTGGAGACTCTCGGTCACCCAGATCACCGGGCTCCCCCTCTGGTTTCACGTCCTTCACAGATCACCCACTGGGCGTCGTCCAGCGTTGGAGAACTTGCTTCACACACTGTGCTACTGCGTCCTGGGTGCTGGTCGTGTGCAGTGAAGGCCCCATACAGTCCTCACTGCTCCATCACGGCCCAAAGAGGAAGAAAGACCCGGCAACGTGAACTCGGACCACCGTTAAAGTTGTAGCTAGCAGGTTTCTCCAATGTCAAGTTGATGTTCTGCGCTTTGTAATTTCTATTTTGTGGGGAGGAACTTGATGCTACGTCACTTACTGTTGCTTCTTAGACTTTTACTCGCTGGTTTTAACACCAGTTGAGGATTTGTGTCTAAATAATTATTGTGCTGGTTGCCCAATGGCACTTTTCTAATCCCATCCTTCTATATATGTGTTAGTTGGGCGGGGAGGGGAGGGGTAAATATGTTTTAAGTATTAAAGGAAAGGGGAAGGGAAGGGAAGAGGAACCTTCCCCGGCCTGGGATGGCCCAGTCAGGTCCAGACTCTGGGTCCTTCCCTGACTCACTGCCAGGCGGAGTCAGTGTCACTTCAGGAGGAGCCTGAACTCGTGGGCACACATGCAAGAACGGAGAGGCAACATCTGGTAATCGTATTGCACACAAAGAAAACTGCTGAAAAATACGGACTGTGAGGCTGAAGCAATCCTGGCAGAAACTCAAAAACACGGTCAGGTGCAATGATTCATGCCTGTGATCCCAGCATTTTGGGAGGCTGAGGTGAGTGCATCACTCGAGCCAAGGAGTTCAAGACCAGCCTGGGTAACATGGCAAGATTCCACCTCTTCAAAATGCACAAATATTGGCCAGTCCTGTGGTTTGTGCCTGCTGTCTCAGCTACTTGGGAGGCTGAGGCGGGAGGACTGCTTGAGTCCAGGAGGTTGAGGCTGGCTGAGCCCTGATTGTGCCACTGCACTCCAGCCTTGAAAAAAAACCTTGAAAATGTAAGGGACGGTGCTGGCACAGTATGACATGGGATGAGAAGGCATATAATAGGAGCCAGGGGAAAACACTTGGTGTGAAGAATATACCAGTTCAACAGTGAATGAGGCAAGTTATAGCATGGGCCCTGCTAAGAAATGAGTGAGATGGAATATCACGTGGCGGAATTGTTGTAGAAGATTCAGGAGCAATAGTGAGATAAAAACATAAAAGGGGAGCCAAGACCTGTGGGGAGAAAAGGAGAAATGAGTGTATTGGCAAGGAGGAGTCGCAGAAGGCAGAGGAAGAGAGGGGACGTATTTAAAGAAAGAATGAAAATAAATACCCCAGAATTAAAGAAACAGACGCAAGGGCTCTCGACAGGCCAACGAGGACAGATAAGAAAGAACCCACGTGCATTACAGTGAAAATTTAAAAGATCAAAGTCCTAAATTGTCCCACAGAAAATCAGCAGAATTGCCTAAAAGAGCAAGAAAGAATCACATCATTCGTCTCAAGAGTGGTATCGGATGTGAGAAGACAAGGGAGTCATATTTCGAAGGCATGGGAGATAACTTTGTCTACAGGATTTTATGGGCATGATTATTGTTTAAATGCATCGGTGAGATGAAAATACTCTTAGGCATGCCAAGCCTCAGAGAAAATTAGGACTATTTGCCACAGAAACACTCATTTTGCAAAGACTCAGAGCTGACTGAGCTACTCACGGACTTCCGCACTTCAGTCTTGGTGTCAGAGTAAGGTCATGGAGCATTCCCCACCCCCCAGCTAAGATGTGCATTGGGGTCGCACTGGATCCTTACATTCATGTAGGGAGGTGTGACATCTTGGTAATATTAAGCCACCCCCACATGAAGTGTCTGCCTGTGTACTCTGAATAAACCTACCAAGGTCCTCAGTTGAGTATAGCATTTCCATAGTGATATCTGGCAGGTCTGTTACGTGTCAACTTTGATTGAAAAGAATGAAAAGAGAGGAATTTGCTCTGTCTGATATTAAGACATATGATGAAGCCTGATATGAAAATCCCATGGGATTGGCACGAGAGCAAAGTTAGACCAAAGACAGAGGGTGGAGACTTTGGACGCAGCCTCCTGTATACACATATTCCATGCTTACCACTGTCCGTTTAGGCTGGGTGCAGGGGCTCACATGCCTGTAATCACAGCGCTTTGGGAGGCCAAGGCAGGAGGATAGCTTGAGGCCAGGAGTTTGAGGCCACAGACAGCTATGATCATACTACTGCACTCCAGCCTGGGCAACACAGTGAGATTCTGCCTCTGAACATATATATACATGTATTATGTATATTATATATGTATAATATATATATGTATTATATACAGATATACATACTTTCATGACTGCCCTTCTGTGAAAGAAAAAGCAATTAAAAATATTTCCACTACTTTTAATGTGAAAAATTATGATATGCTCCATGCCAACCTGATACCTCTCAGATTTTCACAAATAAAATGCCAATTGAAGAATGAAAATAAATTTGTATGAGTAATTAAGAATTACAGATCTTAAAAACCAGTTTGCCAGTTCCTACAAAGAAGCCTTCTGATATTTTGATTGGAATTGTGTTGAATTCATAGATTAATTTGAGGAAAATTGACATCTTAATACTGAATTTTCCAATCCATGAACACAGCATATCTCTCCATTTAGTGAAGTCTTCTTTAATGTCCCTCAGTAATGTTTTTGAGTTTTTTGTGTACAGGTTTGCACATATTTTGCCATAGTTACAGCTGAGTATTTAATACTTTGTTTTTGCAAGTGGTATTTTTAGTTCAATTTCCAATTGTTCTTTGCTATTACATGGAAATACAATTGATTGTCTAGATTGATCTTGTATCCTGCAATCTTGCTAAATTCAATTTAATTAGTGTAGTGTTTTTGCAGATTTGGTCAAGTTTTTTTCACAGGTGATAATTTTTCTGTGAATGAGGATAGTTTTACTCTTTCCAAATTGGAAACCTTTTGTTCCTTTTTCTTGCTTTGTTCTACTAACTAAAACCTCTTGGACATTGTCAAATAGAAATTATGAGGATACCTTCGTCTTGTCTATGGTTTTAGGGGGAAAGCAATCAGTCTTGTACCATTAACTTTGATGCTCTTAACAGGCTGAGAAAATGTCCTTCTATTCCTAGTTTGCTGAGATTTAAAAAATCAGGAATGGCCATTGGATTTTGTCAAATACTTTTTCTGTGTCTACTGATATTATAATATGATTTTTCTTTTTAAATATAATATGGTCAATTCACTGAGCTGATTTTTTTGAATGTTAAACCAACCTTGCATTCCTTGAATAGCACTTGTATGTGGTTAGGTTTGATTGGCTCAACTTTTCTTTAGAATTTTTGCATCTATGTTCACGAGGAATATCAGCCTGTGGTTTCCCCTTGTGTTTTGATTGTCTGGCTTTGGTATCAGGGTCATGCTGGTCTTATAGAATGAATTTAAAAGTATTCCATCTTTTTCATTTTTTCTGGATTTATGTAGGATTGGTTTTATTTCTTCCTTAAATATTTGATCGAATTCACTAGTGATGTTACACAGGCCTGGAGTTTTCCGGATGTTACCTTCACGTTTAATTTACTGAATAAATGTGGTGCTATTCTGGTTACCTAATTCTTCTTAAGTGTTACTAGCTTGTGTCTTACAAAGATTTTGTCTGTTTCATCTAACTTGATAAATTTATTGGTGTAAAGTTGTTCTGAATATTCTTTTATGATACTTTTAATATCTGTAGGATCTGTAATGATGATATCTCATTCATGATATTGGCAAATAACATCTTTTTCCTTTTCCTCCTGACCAGTCTGGCTTTTATTGATTTTAACGACCTCTCAATGAACTGGTTTTTTGTTTCAAATAATAGTTATACTGTTTTCTGTTTTTAGTTTCACTGATTCTATTCTGATTCTTATTTTTGTACTCCTTGCACTTAACATTGGGTTTGTTTTTCTAGTTTTGAAGGAAGCTGTGGTTGTTGATTTCAAGCCTTTATTCTTTTCTAATATAGATTATTTGTTTCGCTGCCTAAATCTTCTTCTAAGTACTGCATTGCATAAATTTTGAAATGTTGTGTTTTCATTTTTACTTGGCTTAAAATAGTTTCTAATTTCTCTTTTTATTTGTTAAACCATGGGTTATTTAGATCTATTTTATTTATTTCCAAATATTTGGGCATTTTCATATATCTCTGTTATTAGCCAAATTTAACTTCATTATGGTCAGATAATATATTTTGTATGACTTGAATTCTCTTTTACATTTTTCAGGACTTGTTTTATGGCCCATAAGCCAGTTTATGTTGGTAAATACTTCATGTGTGCTTTATAAGAATGTGTATTTTACTGTTAACAGGTGGGATTTTTCTATTAATGTCAATTAGGTCAACAAAGTTGATAGTGTTATTTACCTTTTCTATATTTTTTCTGTTATTCTGTCTATTTATTCTATCAAGTATCTAGAAGAGAGTGCTGAAGACTCTGACTACAGTTATGGGTTAATCTATTTCTCCTTGCAGGTCTATCAGCTTTTGCTTTGTTCATTAACATTTGGGATTGTGATGCCCTCACGACTGACCCCTTCATTGTTATGAAGTGACCTCCTTAATGCCTGGTAATATTGTTTATCTTGAAATCTATTAAAATGGCCACTCTTCCTTTATTTTGATCAGTTTTGACACAGAATCCTGAACTTCATACTATCTACTGCTGTCTAATGAACACCCCAAACTTAGTGGCTTAAAACAACAGATACTTACCTCACAGATTCCTTTGGGCCAGGAAACTAAGCATGGTCTACCTTGGTGTCTCCAAATCCAGGCTTCTCAAAAGGCTGACTTTTCCCTTTTGCTTCAGGCTCCAACAGAGGCTCAGCATAGTATGATACTGTCACTCATCCTGTCTCAATTTAAAATTCTGATAATTTGGTCTTCATGTATTTTTTGAGTTAATTTTCATTTTAAAACATATTGCATTAAAATATTATTTGTCTTGATCCCTGAATTTTCTGGTCCTTCTTTCAATTTCATGACTGAGGCAAGTGCCTTATTGGCCTCCCCCTAGTCCCAGACACGGGTGTAAATACTAAGATACGTGGGGCCTCCTTAGAAGCTGCTTACCATAGCACCATCTTACGTCAAACATATTTATATATTTATATTTGAAATGTGTTTCTTGAAGACAGCAGAGAGTTAGGTATTATTTTGTTATCCAACCTATGACGTTTTAATTTGGTATTTAGATCATTTACATTTAATATGTTTATTGTTGTGGTTAGGCTTGAGTATATAAACCTGTCATTTCCATTTGTTCTGTCTGTCTGTTCCATTTCCTCTCTTTTTCTCTCTCTGTGTGTGTGTGTGTGTGTGTGTGTGTGTGTGAGATGGGAATTAATTGAATAATTTGTTAATGATTCCATTAATTTTTAATTAACTTATTTACTGTAATTCTTTTTTTTTTAAATTAGTACTTCCTCTAGGGTATATAACTTACATCTTCAACTTAAAGTGAAACGATACAACTTAACATACAGTATAAGAACTTTACAATAGTATACCTCCATTTCTTCCCTCCTCGCCTTTGTGGTATTGCTGTACAATCTATTTTTACATATGGTGTCAATTTCCTATCAGTTACTGTTTTTCTTTAAGAAGTCACTGATTTTTTTTAAATATTTAAATAGTAACAAAAATTTACATGTATTTATCCATATAGTTACCATTTCTGGTGCTCTTCATTCCTTCACGTAATTCTGTAATTCTATCTCATATAATTTTCCTTATTCCTGAAAGACTTCCTTTAATATTTTTGTAGTGAAGGTCTGCTGGTGATGAATTCTTTCAGGTTTTGAATGTCTGAACAAACTATTCCATCTGAAATTTTGAAATATATCTTCACTGGGTATAGAATTCTAGGTTGACAGTATTTTTTTCAGTTTTTTAAAGACGTTGCTTCCCTGTCTTCTCCTTGCATTGTTTCCAGTGAGAAATCTGTATCATCTGTTTTTATTTTTGTATCTTTTTCTAATTTTTTATTGTGGTAAAATATACATGACATACAAATTTACTATCTTAATCACTTTTAAGTATATAACACAATGGTATTCAGGACATTCACATTGTTGGGCAGCCATTACCACCATCCATCTCCAGAACTTTTTCATCTTTCCCAACTGAATCTCTATCCCATTAATCACGAACTCCTATCCCCTGGCACCCACCATTCTACTTTCTGTCTTTATGGATTTAATGACTCTATCTCATGTAAGTGGAATCATACAATATTTATGTCTGGCTTATTTTACTCAGCATAATGTCCTCAAGATTCACCTATGTTGTGACATGTGTCAGAATTCCCTTGCTATTTTAAGACTGAAGAATATTCCACTGCATGAATGGACCACATTTTGCTCATTCATTCATCATCAATGGGTAGTTGGTTGCTTTCACCTTTTGGCTACTGTAAATAGTGCCGCTACGAACACAGGTGTACGAATATTGTATCATCCTGATTTCTATTCCTCTGTACATAAGTTGTTCTTTTGTACATATATTCATTTTCCTCTCGTTGCTTTTAAGGTTTTATTTTATTTTTCTTTACTATTGGTTTTAAGCAATTTGATTAAGATGTGTCATGATGCTGTCATTTTCTTCAAGTTCCTCCTTCTCAGAGTTTGTTGAGCTTTGTGGATCTGTGTGTTACAATCTTCATCAACTCTGGAAAATTTTCTGTCATTTTTTTCTCCAAATACTGTTTCCATCTCTTTTGTCTTTTGATTCAGGGACTTCGGTTGCAAGTACATTAGACCAACTGAATTTTTCCATAGCTCACTGATGCTCTCTTCACTTTTAAGCAATTCTCTTTTCTCTCTATGCTTAATTGTGAATATCATCTATTGCAATGTCTTCAAGTTCATTAACCTTTTCTTTCATAATATCCTTGCAGTTTTTCTAGCTCAGTACATTATTCATCGCAGACATTGTAGTTATCATCTGTAAATAAATAAATAGTCTCAAATGAAACTGTTCTGTCCTGAGTGTATGGCCACTTTTTCCATGGTCTCATATCTGGAATTCTGGTTGCACGGGAGAATGACATGAGGTTGACAGAGGGACAGACTCTCCTGTTCCAGCAGGCTGGTGGTGCTGCCTCTTGCCAGGGCCTGGCCAGCCCTTGAAGTACAGCCACAGAATATATATAATAAATATATATATTATATAAATGTATTATATATATATATATATATATGTATGTATGTATCTTCCGTGTCTCTACTTGGCTTTCAACATAGGAAATACAGTCATAACACCTGTTTTAATGTTCTTGTCCTTATTAATGCCTTTGTCAGCTCTGGATATTTACTTCTTATCTATATCCTTATTAGATGGCATATTTTTCTGCTTTATGCACATGTGCCATTTTTTATTAAATATCATACATTCATACATTGTAACCTTTACCTTTTTATGTGCTAGGTATTTTTGTATTTCTGTTTTTCAGTTTTGCCTGGGCCATAGTTGAGTTACTTAGAAACACTTGGGTGAGGCGGAATTGGAACGGTGTCCGGTCTAGGGCAAATGATCCCCACTAGGGAGGCGAGAGCCTGCTGTGTACTGTGTCCATGGCCTTGTGAACTATGAGTTTCCCCTGTTGGCTGGTTGGGCTAGCCCTCCTCCTGCCCTGAGTGAGAACTGGGAACTGCTCGCTCATCCTTCAGGACAATTCCTGCTGCAGCCTCGGGCTCTTCACATGCATCTCTGATCAGTTCTCTGCTGAATCCTTGGAGGAACTTTCTGCCGCTCTCTGGGGTTCTCCCTCTGTGCAGCTCTCTCCAGTCCACTGCTCTGTCCTGAGAACCCAGATGTCTGCGCCTCCCGGGCTCTGAACTCTGTCTCCTCCTCCAGGCACTGCACTGGGCTCTGCCTGGGTACCTCCTTCTGGACTGGGAAACTCTCAGGGGAGCAGCTGGGAAGCTGTAGGCCCCCTTCACCTGTTTGCCATCTCTTGAGGACGACTGTCCTTTGCTACCATACGTCCAGTGTCTTGAAAACTGTTGCTTCCTAAATTTGATCCATTTTGTTGTTTTTTTCTGGGGTGGGTGGAGGGGAGTACATT
This sequence comes from Plecturocebus donacophilus, assembly GCA_004027715.1. Classification (NCBI taxonomy): domain Eukaryota; kingdom Metazoa; phylum Chordata; class Mammalia; order Primates; family Pitheciidae; genus Plecturocebus; species Plecturocebus donacophilus. The sequence continues at coordinate 39,180 of PVKP010012190.1, read as the reverse complement.
CGGTTCCTGTTATTCCATTGTGGTCATAAAAGAACATCCTTAGTTTTTAATCTTTTCCATATTTGTACTGAAGTCATCTTCACTTTTCTGCTATTTTTAAAATGTCTTCTTTCTTATTTAGATTTGCCTATTTTGTTGGTCTTTTAAAAAAATCAGTTTTCCATCCTATCGACTCAGTTAACAGTTCACTTTTCTGCCTTGTTAGCTCCCCTCCTCCTCATCAGTAGTTAGCCCTTATTACTTCTTTTACACTTATTTTGGGTTTTCTTTTATCCTAGAGTCGAATGCTCTGTTCACTTGTGTTCAGTGTCTCTTGTTTTTAAGGAATTTGAGGCTATGAAGTGGCATTGGCCGTTGACTTTCGAAAGTCCCGTCATTGCTGTTTTGATTGTCCTTTAACCGAGGAGTTATTCAGAAGGCTGTTCTTTCCTTCATGCATTTGCCATGTTAGAGCTGGGACTCAGGGGTTTTCCTTCTAGCTCTATTGTCCTGTGGTTAGGAAAGGTGGTGGAGAGTCCTGTCTTCCGTGCATGGCCGCTTTCTCCATGGTCTCGTTCCTGGACAGCTGTCAGTTTCACAGGGGAACGACATGAGCTTGGGAGAGAGGCAGCCTCTTCTCTTCCAGCCGCTGGGAGTGGCACCTCCTGCCTGGGTTCGGCCAGCCCTGGAGTGCAGCCACGAAGTCCCCTTCTCAGCCCCAAGCCTCCACGGTGGGGTGGGGGTGGATGTTAAGGTGACTGAACTGAGGGAACTCCGTGATGCTCCCAAGTCCCTGCCTCTGACTCACCGGCCAGCCTTGAGCATGGCTTCTCCTCTCTGGGCTGCAGCTTCCTGGTCTGTCACGTGAGGCCGTGGCGTTCCAAAATGTAGCTTTCGTTATTATTCAGGTATGGTGAGGGCAGCAGATAGAGTCAATTGCCATAGAAAAGACAATCGTTAACCCACAGTTCTCAAAGCGGTGGCATCCCATGCCACAGGCGGGGGGTGGGGGAGCCACCAGGCGACCTGGGCAAGACCCTTTCTCGTGGTTTCTGTAGAAGGAATGGGCAAGGCAGGGCACATGGGTTTAGGATTGGGCAGGCTGAATAATTTCAGAGCTCTGGGACCTCGCGGCTGCTGTTTGTCTGGGACGTGCCCTTGGGGTGACAAGGGCAGCGATAGGGCCCTCCAGTGTAAGACCCTGATAGAGGAGGGGGCCAGAGGTGGGCTCTGCAGTGGTCGGTTTGCCTGTGAAAAGGGCCTCCTTCACTGTGTCTAGGACTTAGCTTATCCTGGGAGGGCTGGCCCTTCACAGGCAGCAAGTCTCAAAGATGTCACACGATCAGATACAGAGACTAGAAAACTGGTATCACAGGGGGCACGAGGCTCTCCCAGTCCAGATCCGTGTTGTCCAATACGGCAGCCACCAGCCATAGGTGCCACTGAGCATTGGGATGTGGCTGGCCCATACTGGCCATGAATGTAAAAAGACACACGCCTGACTTCAAAAACCTTGGTATGAAAAGAAAATGTGAAACAGCTCTCAAGTAATTTTTATACGGATGACATGTTGAAAATGCGAATATTTTGGGTATGTTGTTAAAGCTCATTCCACCCATCCCTCTTCAGGTGTTTTTAAAATGTGGCTACCAAACAATCTGAAGGTACTGATGATACCTCCCAGGCCACGGCCACACTGGCCCCCAGGTCCCCCCGTGTCCTGCTGCATCTCCCCAACTCCCGCCACACAGCCGCCTGCCAATCAGTCAGGCTTCATGACTCCCCAGGGCGCCCCACACTTCCAGCTCCTGCACCCCGGTTCCAAACAACCTGTGGGTAACTTCAAAGTCAATATGAGCCCTGAGGCAGAAGCTGGCTCCTTGGGGGACAGCGGGACTGCAGGTGGTGGCTCCCGGCTGGCCAGCCACACAGCTGCTCTTAGATGGTCTAGGCTCATCCTATGGGAGTCAGGCTCACATTGACTTTGAAATCACCCTTGGTCACCAGGAGCTCTGACCAACCAGGCCGAAAGCTTCCCATGGGCCATCACCAACTCCGGTGTGGCCTGCTCCTGCTCCTCTTTCCTGGACCTGGGCTCCCCGACATTCACCCAGGTCATGAGCACACATGAGCAGCACTGCAGATGTCCAAGGAGCAGGTCGGGTAAGCCTGTTGGACAGAGCTGACCCAGGCAGCCGCAGCTCCGTGTGAAGCACAGGGACGAGGAGGCTCCAGGAGGCCGCTGGGGTCAGGAAAGGCCTCCAGGCGATGTGGCATCTGAGCTGGATGAGAGGCAGTGGGCGATGGCATGTGAGGGAGCTGGGCCTGAACCTCGAGAGCCTGGGCACGATCTAGCTGGGCTGGATGCTGGGTGGGGCCCCCACTTCCAGGCGCTGCTCAGACAGGAGCAGCAAACTGAGAGGCTAGGAGACCGGGGCAGAGGTGGGGACGGTGTCTGAGGGCAAGATGGGGATCTGGCTGGAGGAGCAGTGAGGGACAGCAGAGGACAGGCGAGAGGAAGGGAGTGCCCACACTGCTGACCTGGCGTTCTCTGAGGAGGGGATCTTTCCTTGGAGGAAAGGAGACCGAGTTCAACCTGTGGCAAGGTGAGTTTGAGGAGCTGCAGTAGAATGGGGTCGGCCCAGGTGGCATGAGGACACACCAGTCTTCTTGAGCAGCTGTCAGTAGACCGAGGCCCACGGGCGCAATCCAGCCCTGGCCTGCTTTTGTACTGCCCCAAAGCAGGGAACTTTCTTTAAATTCTCAAGTGGTTAAAAAATTAAAATTATACCCATTAGCTATCATCAAAAACCTATTATCAAAAGTCTTAGCCAGTTGGGGCAGTATAGTAAGACTCCACCTCTACAAAAAAATAAAAATTTGGCAGGGATTGGTGGCATGCATCTGTAATCCCAGCTACTCAGGAAGCTAAGACGGGAGAATCGCTGGAACCCGGGACGCAGAGGTTACAGTGAGCCGAGATCACACCACTGCACTCCAGCCTGGGAGACAGAGCAAGACTCCGCCTCCAAAGCAAGCAAACAAAAAACAAAACAAAACACACCCAGAAAGTACCAAGTGTTGGTGGGGATGTGGAGACGTTAGAACCTCGTGTGCTGGAGGGAATGTACAGTGGGCAGCCACTGTGGAAAGCCACGGGGTCCCTCAAAAGGTTAAACCGAGGTTTGCCATATGACCCAGCAACTCCACTTCTCCGTCTATTGCCAGAAGAATTGAAAGCGGAGTCTCACAGATAGTGTGCCCTCATGTCCACAGCAGCACCACTGACAACAGCCCAAGGGTGGAAGCCACCTCAGTGTCCACGGACGGAGGAATGGAGCCACACCGTGGTCTATGCATATCCATACGGAATATTATTCACCCATAAATATGGATGAACCTTGAGACATCACCATCAGTGTAAGAAGCCAGTCCACAAAGACAAATGCTGTAGGATTCCACCCACATGAAGTCCCCAGAGCAGTCAAATCTGTACAGACAGAGTGGATGGTGGGTGCCAGGGGCTAGGGGAGGGGTCCTGGGGAGTTGATGTTTAATGGGAACAGACTTTCAGTCTGGGAAATGAGAAACTTCTGGAGAAGGATGGCGGTGATGACTGCACAACCGTGCGAATATACTTGATACCGCTGAACTGCACACTTACAGATGGCTAAGAAGGGTCCTTTTATGTCACGTGGATTGAACCACAATCCAAAAATCCAGAGTATTTTGTGGCAGTGAGTGTGACCTGGACGTCACGTTTCCGTGAGCAGGAAGCAGGTTTTGCTGTCATTTCCTCCCTGTGCATGCCTGCAGCATTTGTTCCACAAGGCAGAGAACTCCTGGCGGAGACCTGAGCCCAGCAAGACCGAATATACTTACCATGTGGTCCTTTGCAGAAAAAGTTTGCCTATCCCTGCTCAAGAGCTCAGGGATGAAGAACTGGAGGTAGGTGGAGCCCGGAAGGGTGCCAGAGGGCCCAGGCAAAGCCCTCATGAGGCTGCCTGCTATGTTCAAAGGTCTTCTAACTGCTTTATTAACATACAGTTCATATTCCACAGATTTCAAGTGTACATTTCAATGGCTTTTATGTGTGTGTTGTACAGAGTGGTGTAGCCAACAGGACAGGCCATGCTAGAACATTCTCATCATCTGGGAAAGAAACCGTGTACCTTTTAGCGGCCACCCTCATCCTTCTGCTGTCACTCCCCAGTCCCTGGCCACCATGACTCTCCTCTCGGCTTCTGTGAATGGATCCATTCTGGACATTTCGTAGACGGAGTCACACACTACGCGGTCTTCAGTGTGTGGCTTCGTTCACTCCGCCTGACGTTCTCGAGGCTTACCCGCATTGTGGCGTGAAACGGCTTCATCTCTTTTTGGGGCTGACTCATTTCGAATGATGCTAGACCACATTTTGCTTATCCACTCATCTGTTGATGGACACGTGGCTATTTTGAATCGTGCTGCTGGAAACACTCACATGGGCACCGCCGTGCTTACCAAGGCTGAATTCTCAGGATGGAGTGAGAGGCCGAGTTCCAGAGAAGACGGCCCAGATAGTGTGGGGACTCACCAGTCCAGGAGAGGGTGTGCTTCCGAAACAGGGCGGGTGCTGAGGCGTCAAATGCTGCACAACCGGTGGGGCCAAGGAATGAAGGAGGCAGGGAGACTCTCCGTTGCAGGGAGAGACACAGGTCCCTAGGAAACTCTTATTTCTAAGCCAGGCATTGGGGGTAGACCGGCTTTCCACGATGGTGGAGGACCACACTGGGAAGTGGATGAAGGTGGAGAGAGGTGTAGGCGGTGGTGGGGGCTGGCCTGGCCATGGCCAGCAGACACAGGTGGGTGCAGGGCTGTGCCCAGGCGCTGAGAGGCTTGAGTTTTAGACAAAGAGTTCTGGGGAGATCTGAAGAGGCCTTGCAGGTCCTGTGCCACAGATCTTACCAGCTGTGGACACTCGGGCCAACACCAAGTAGAAAGCCACCCAGCCACTGTACCCCTCTCCCCTGTTGACCTCAAGGGTGTATACAGCCACACCCAGAGCAGCAGAAGGCCCACCCACCAACCCCACCGATAAACAACAGAATCCCACCGATAAAATCCTGGTGTTCCTTACACAGCAACAGATAACCGAGGGGCTCCCAGCCCGGGAGGCCTGGTGGAAGTCCAGCAGGGATTTCCAAATTTGCAGGACCCCAGGATCGTTTCTGGATCCTTGTCTTGCAGCCTTGACAAGGGGAAGGAGGGAGGCAGTGGAAGGAGGGCAGGACTATCCATGCCAGGCTGTGATTTGCAAAGTGACTGGGAAGAATGGGGCCTCACACCAGGGACAGGGAGCAGAGGTGAGCCGGCCTCTGCCCTGGTTGGAGAACTTGGATTCAGACCCAGGGCCCTGATTTCTGGGTGGATCGCTCCACTGGGCAGAGGAGTGACTGTGGACACTTCCAGGGCTCTCTCCAAGTCGTCTTCCTTGTCTGCCAGAGACTGCTGCCCACCAGCTCCCCAGTAGGTGCCACTCTTTGGGCCACTCTCAAGGCAGGAAGGCCAGGGGTTCTGGGGCACAGGTGTGCTAGGAGCCCAGGTGGGCCAGCCCAGCAGAACCCTGCAGGGTAATGGGAGCAGGCAGGAACCCTGAGGCTGGCAGTAAACACTTGATTTCTGCCCCCAGGCTCCCAGGAGGGGTCCTGGGCCTCACCTCCTCTAGCCAGAACAGGAAAGCAGCTCCAGGCAGCTGGGTCCACAGAAAGCTATTCCCTGAGGTCTCAGAGGCAGTGGCCCAGGAGCATCTGGTCACCTTTGGAAAAACCGGCTTGGCAAAGGCTCCCCCGAGGGCACACGTTTCCCGGACAGTGAGACAGAGCCAAAACTCTTCCGTTAACACCGCATTTTTCTCATTTCTGCAGTGCCTGCCCTCTCGGAGCCCACCACTTCCCCGCATCTCTTAGGGAGGAGCTCTCGACGTCCCACCTCCCCTGGAAGGGTGCTGCTCCCAGAGACCTTCCCACCAATGGCCCAATCTCAGTGCCTTCAGGGGAGAGGTGGTGCAGAAAAACACCCTGGGTTACGGCAAGAGGAACGAGGGCTGTGAGATTCCGGAGGCTCCGTCGCGCTAGCGGGAGGGCAGGACTGGGTGGAGGAGGGAGATACTGGAAATGGAGGGAGCCACGCAGGGGGCGGGCGCGGGCCTGACCGCCGTCCGGGCACAAGGCGATCGGGTGCAAACCTCCAAGCCCCCTGGCTAAGGTGCCGCCCAGAGCCCTCAGGCCTGGGGTGCACAGAAACCAGAGGCAGGGTGCGCGTGGAGGGACCGGGAAAGCGGGGCGGGCTGGGGAAGGCGCTCCGGGAACCTGAACCTCCCACACGCCTCCGTCTCTACCACTCTTCAGCCCCGCCCGAAATAAGGCGCAGTTCACCCCCATCCCCACTAGACTAACGCACAGGTGGGGGCGCGCTCGGGACACAGGTGTGCTTGGGGGCAGCGCGCACAGCCCAGTCACGGGGGCGAGGAGCAGGGCGAGGCCGAGCGTGCACCCAGCTTTGTTAGCGGTGCTCCCCGAGAGACACGCGCCGCGCGTACGCGCTTCCTCCTTGGGGCCGGCCGTGGGGCCCCGCCCTGCGCGATTGGCCAAACGGGTGGCCCACGATTGGCTGAGACCCTGGCCTCCGCCTCCTCGGCCCCAGGAGGGGGGGTCGCGGGTGCGGGCTGCGCGGCTCGTGCTGCCCTCGGGGGTCTAGCGCGCCTCCCGGACAGCCGAGCTGTTGCCAGGGCCACGCCTTCCCTCCCACAGACCGCGCTGCGCGTGCGGAGGGCTGGCGGCTATTGGGCCTCGCGGGCTGCGCGCGGGGGTGGGGTGGGAGTACGGAAGGTGCCTGCACCTGCATACCTTGCCTTGGGGGCGCACCGCGGACCCGCAGATTTCCCCAGCTGGGCGCACTGGGGGTCTGTGGCCTCCGCCCGGGGGATGGGCTAGGGGAACACGCGCACGCTTTGGGCTTGACAGAAGGTGATCGCGCGAGGGGGAGGGCGAAGCGTGGCAGGAGGGCGAGGCGAAGGAAGGAGGGCGTGAGAAAGGCGGCGGCCGCGGCGCGGAGGAGGGTTATCTATACATTTAAAAACGAGCCGCCTGTGCCGCGCCTGCGGAGACTGGGGAGAGTCCGGCCGCACGCGCGGGACACGAGCGTCCCATGCTCCTTGGCTCGTACAGCTCGCCACCACTAGGCCTCTCGTCCCCGGACTCCAGACGGCCTAGGACGCGTGCCCCGGGAGGTCGCTCGGCGGCGCCGTGCCAGAAGCCCCCTGGAGGCGCCACCGTTTTCACCACCGCCTCCGGTTCTTCCGCCTGCACCTTCCTGCCGCGCGCCGGGACCCGGAGCGGTCGGGTGGATGCGGGCGCGATGGACGGCGGCGCACTGCCCGGGCCCGCGCCCCCTGCGCCCCGCGTCCCTGTCGGCTGCGCCGCCCGGCGGAGACCCGCGTCCCCGGAACTGTTGCGCTGCAGCCGGCGGCGGCGCTCCTCCAACGCGGAGACCGGGGGCGGCGCGGCGGCCGTGGCGCGGCGCAATGAGCGCGAGCGCAACCGCGTGAAGCTGGTGAACTTGGGCTTCCAGGCGCTGCGGCAGCACGTGCCGCACGGCGGCGCCAGCAAGAAGCTGAGCAAGGTGGAGACGCTGCGCTCGGCCGTGGAGTACATCCGCGCGCTGCAGCGCCTGCTGGCCGAGCACGACGCGGTGCGCAACGCGCTGGCCGGAGGGCTGCTGGCGCCGGCCGTGCGGCCGTCTACGCCGCGCGGAGCGCGTGGGCCCACCTCAGTGGCCGCCTCGCCCTCCCGCGCGTCTTCGTCCCCTGGTCGGGAGGGCAGCTCGGAGCCCGGCTCCCCGCGTTCCGCCTACTCGTCGGAGGACAGCGGCTGCGAGGGCGCGCTGAGCCCCGCGGAGCGCGAGCTGCTCGACTTCTCCAGCTGGCTAGGGGGCTACTGAGCGCCCTCGACCTCGGAGGTAACAGCCGGGCGGCGGGGAGGAGGGAGGGCCGGGGCCGGGGCTTGGGTGCAGGGACCGAGTGGGGCGGGGTGGGCCCCCAAGAGCCCGCGGAGCCGAGCGCCGGGCCCGAGCGAGGGCTTCGATTGCGCTCACTCTTCATTTTCCCCAGACTTTTTCAAGCCTGTGCAAGACCGGCGTTTGTTTGTCCGGGATTGCAAAACTTCCCCTCGCGGCCCCGCCGCCGCCGAGGGAGGGGAGGGGAGCGGCCGTCGGGCGGTTGAGGTCTCGAGTGCTGGCGGTTCTCGGGGCAGATGGGGGTGCCGGGGGCGGGGTGACTTTGCATTGCAAATCGGGCTCCCGGCCCGGGGCGGCAGAAATGAGTCGGCGGGCGCGGCGGCGGGCGCGGATCCTGACTCACCGCGGCTCCGAGTGCCCGCCCCGCCCCCGCCCTGTCTCAGACCCAGCCGCGGCACCCACGGACTCAGGACTCCAAAGCCGACCGAGCAAACGAAACTGCCGACTTCGCTGGGGGGGCGGGGCCGGGGCGGGGGGGCGGGGCCGGGGCGGGGCGGGCGGGGTCTGTCCCCGTAGGCTCCCGTGTTGACGCGCGTTCGGTTCCCCACCTTCCCCTTGCAGCCTCAGCCCTGGAAGCCCCGCGAGCGACCGGCGCGCTCATCGCCCAGGAGCCTGCCAGGTGGACCGGCCCGCGCTCCTCCCCCAGCGAGCCCGGGACCCCCTCCCCGGCCGACGCCGCGTCGTCCGCCCGGCCCAGCCTGACCAATGCCCGGGTGGAACCGGGCCTGTAGCTGGCCCCGAGAGGGCTGGCGGCTTCCTCCGACGCCGCCCCTCCGCACAGCTCTGGACCGCAGTGGGGTGGGGGCACCACACGTGGAGATTTTTCCGGAGGAGAGAGGATTGTATCAAGGCACAGAGAATCTTTTTTCTGCACATTAACTTGAGCTGCTGGAGGGACAGTGCTGGCAAATGGAGACCTATTTTTGTACAAAGAACCCTTGACTTGGGGCACAATAAAGGTGATCTGGACCCCCGCCCCGACTCTCTGGAGTTTTCCATGCTGGCCAAGGCCTGGACACGCGCAGCCCCTGAGGGGCGGGGTCCCTGGCGTGAGGCCCCCATTACCGCCCCACCTGGGGTTGATTTGTGCGGCTCTATTCTGGAGAAGCCTCTTTAAGGAGCATGAACTTTATACATAAGTCAGTTCTGTTTACCAGTGGCTCCTGTCACCTACTTCTCAGGTGACAGCCAGACTAATGTCACTACTCCCTGAACCTGCCATCTCTGTACGGGGGGTCTGGGGTGAGATCTGGAGTCCAGCCAGGCCGCTAATAGCGGAGCCACTGGGACACCTTGTGAGGCTGGGGACGTCCTGCAGGAGGTGGTGGCTGGTGGGTGGTCCCGGCAGGGCTACTTGCTGTCTTGGAAGCTGAAGTCTGGAGGCCGCTGAGCCACCCCCGGGGCTGGGGTAAGTGCTGGCTGTGGGGCCAGGCTGAGGTGGTCTGACCAGAGAGCACTGGCTGTGGGGCTGAGGGCGTGGGCTCCCTGGCAGTCCCCAGATCGGAGCTGGGAGCTCCACTGCCATCGAAGGTGGGCAGCCTGGGGCAAGTGGGGAAGTTAGTGAGAGGTGGCTGGAGACTGCCCCCTCATTGGCTTTGGCTTTTGTCTGCACTGGGGAGGCCCTGCAGGCCTCTGCTCACCTGAATCCTGAGCGCGGCTCTTGAAAGGAACACAGAAGGCTTGGAAGCTCTGCGCCAGGCTCCCCCCATCTGGTGAACTGGCACCGGGATATTACACGGCTCTACCTTTGACCCAGGGCCCAGGAGGCTTTGAAGTCTCCCTGTGCCCACAGCTCCCTTTTAGTGCCCTGGTGGAGGAGGAGTTGACGGGGATACCAGTTGCTTTAGGACACAGAGGCACCCCTTCAGAAGGGAGTGGCTGGGACAGAGGCGTTGGAGAGCTGGGAGTTGGGAGCAGCTGGGGATGTCCCAGAGTGGCTGGCTCCTGAGTTACCATGGCAACAGGACACACAGCTTGCCGGGGTGCATGGGTCTCAAACGCCAGGCTGGCCAGGTCCCCTATTACCAGGGGAGCAGGGATGCCCAGGGCTCCTCTCACCAGCTGCAGCCTCGGACTGGGTGGGGGCTCCTTAGCAGCCAAGGTCAAAGCCGAGTCTGTAGTGGGCGTCTGATGAGGACCAGGCTCAGCTGGGGTCAGCAGACCTGCACGGCTCAGGGAACTGGCCTTGGCCAAGGAACAGGAGGGGGCACATTGCCATGGTCACCCAGGTAGGGCCATCCCAGAGCCTTCTCCCAGAATCCACATGCGGTCGGTGGCCTCCCTGAGCCGCAGGACCTGAGCTCTCCCCAGGGCACCACACCTTGACCACAGGGAAAGCCCCATGGCTGCCAGGACCATGGGGCTGTTGGGCGGGTGAAGCGGGTGGGGGGAAAAGCCTGGGAGGACAGGGCAGAGGGAAGAACCGCCACCCACTGGTGCGAAGTGGACAAAACTCTGCACAGGGTAAGCAGTGCTGTCATTTTTGTTTTCCCACATTTTATTATGGAAAATTTCCAATATCTGCAAAAAAAGCACCAAGGCCTTTGTTGGACATTCTCTGTGCCAGGACTTAGGATGCACCTGTGTGTCACACAGGCCCGTGCTCATGGAGCCTGGGGCCTAGCGGTGGACACAGGAGCCAACCACCATACAGTCTGGCCGGTGGAGGACGCGCTGGACCCCAGGGGGGCCCCGGGAAGCCTTCAGTACCAGTTCCAAGGCCCTTCCTGCCCCATCCATCTCCCACCCCATCCCTGCATTGCTAAGTAAATCCCCGCCTGAATCCTTTCACCCATAATGTTTCACGTGTGCCTCTAAAGGAAACCCCAGTACCATCATCACTCCCTCAAATGAACCACTGTTCTTTCGTATCACCAGGGACCCAGCCAGTGGCACAGTCCTGGGTCTTATGGTTTTGTACAGGTGGCTTTATAGAATTGGGATCCACCCCAGGTCCACACATGAAGTTTGCTTAGCAGGTCTCTTGAGCATCTTGTAAGCAATTTTCCCCCGGTGTCTTCATTGAAGAAGCGGAGCTGTTTGTTCCATTGAGCCGCCGTGTGCATGGTGGTATCGAGGGCACTGTTCTGGGCGTTGTTATTGAGGACCTGTCCCTGTATTTCCTGTAGGACAGGGTATGGGGTGCTAGAAGTGGTCCTTTGATCAAGTTTGGGGTGAACTGCAGATGGGGTTGACACCAAATCCACCTAATGAGTGGGACAGAGATACCAAGATGGATCCCTTCCAGGGAGACAAGGGACTCCCTTTCGGAGTTTGCCTCGAGAACTACCTGGTAAGCTTGTGGAACCTTCCATAGACTGCACAGCAATCTAGGCCCCGGCTACTCCGTCGCCTTCACTGGGGGAGGTTGTGCCGTGGTCTGGGGACTTCCCAGCCATGACCAGCTCCTTCCGGAGTATTTCTCACTACCATCTCCCTGAACGCACTCCTTGCCCGGGTCATCCCATGTGACTCCTGCTGCTCAGAGGATGCAGTGTCGCTGGACTGCGCCTCGTCAGGAGACAGGACTTAGAGTGACCGTGTAAGTTGCTGTCGCGGCGGGGATATTTTTGAGAGCGGAAAGGGCTGTGGTTGATAACCAGGACTGCGGGTGAGTCTCCCGGTACACTGGGCTGCTCATCGACACGTTACGAAGGCCCTCCCCACACTCATTCACCCAGTGCCCACTGGGGCTGCAGAGCCTGAAGTCATGGGCGAGCCTGTCCCAGCCACCTTATTTTGCCGTCGTCGTTTTGTCTTAGGCTCTCAGCAGTCTGAAGTCGTGGCTTTCGTTTCTGTCTCTAGTGATAAGCAGGAAAGAGGGATGAGGAAGGGGCCTCCTGGCCCAACCAGAAACAGAATCTGAGAATCCGTCACTGTGTTCTCTCCCGTGGACGCCATACAGCTTGAACACTATGAGAACTGAGATTTAAATCCTGGACTCTTCCACTTCTACAACCTCGCCGTGTTCACACCTTCCAGGCAGTGAGGCTGAGCCTGGTGGCTCCCCTGGGGAGGATATCCTTAGCAGTTGAGCATTTGAGATTGGTGAGCCTGGAGAGAGCCTCCTCTGGCCCAGGTGCCAGCCTGTCCTGGGCTCTGTGTGTGGGCAGCCGGGCTGTGCCGTGAGCCCGTGGTCCAGGCCTTGTCCCCACCTGGAAGTTAGACACGGATTCCAGGCAGAAGGCAATAGTGATGTGATGTTAACGGTGCTAAAATGTAAAGTTTTTCTTCTACGGTCAATCTCTTGACTATTTTTTGCTTCTTATTTTATACTCACTAATGCCATTCCGAGAAAGAAGACTAAGAATTTAAATGACTAGCATGAATTTAGTCATCCATCTTCATATTACGTGATGCCAGTTTAACGCGAAAGCCTAAGGGTATTTGACTTCTACGCGGAATCACTGGAATGACACAATGTGTGTTTTGTCCTGGCACAGGTGTCTGTATTTCATTGCCACTAGAACAGTGGAAACTGCACAGTTGTTTCACTCCTTGACGCGGGCTGGCTCCACCAGCACCCTCCACCTCCTGGTACCGATGGGTGAGGAAGGAGAGGGGGCGCTGTCGGTACCTCCATCAGTAAGAATGCTTGGCTAATGCAGAGAAGTCGCCTGACTAAGAAAGGACGTGACGGCTTCCCGGGTCCTGCATGTTCGTTAAAACACCACCGGCTTCCCTCTGCTTCCTTAGCAAGCTCGGATTTGGATGGAAAACGTGGCAGCTCGGTGGTCACCAGCACCCGGCTTTCTCAGGCGTAGGTGTGACATGCTGCCTTGTCCTGCTGTGGGTTCTTGGCACCTTTTCTGTGTGGCCTGGCGTCCGTGGGCATCGTGGATGCGGTACTCGAGCGGGGAGACTCACGTGTGGTGCCTTGTGCGTGCTGTCCTTTGCTCACGTGAGTGCTGCGGTCTGCCCTTGGCCTGCACCCGCAAAACAAATTCAAAGATGAAAGTAGTCAGAATTCCAAAGGCCAGGCGCGGTGGCTCATACTTGTCATCCCAGTGCTTTGGGAGGCTGAGACCGGAGGATCGCTTGAGCCCAGGAGTTCAAAGACCAGCTTGGGCAACATTGGGAGACCCTACCTCTAATAAAAATAAAGCAAAACAAAGAATAAAAAAAGAACTTCAAGACGGTAGTAGCCGAGCATTAAACCAAGGTTGGGGCCCTGTTCGTGGTGGAGCCTTCGTGTCCTACGCTGGTGACACCCGTCCCCGTGCCGCCCCTCTGAGCTGGGGCAGGGGCTTCATGCAGAGAGGCCCCTCCACGTCACCTAATCCCAGCCCCAGCCCAAGACAAGCAGAATAGCCATACGGCGATCCCCCAAATGCAAGCAAGCTTGTTCCACTCAGCGCACAAAGGGATGGGCAGGGAGGCCTACTGTGAGCAGGGTCCCTGGTGTCCACGCACCTTCGCTCCTCCAAGGTGGCCTTCAAAGACCTTCAGAGACCTTCAGTCATCCCAGAGACCTCAGCTGGGTCCAGAGGTGATTGGCCCTCCGGAGAGGCTGGGCCTGGGGCTGGGCTGGCCAGGGCTAGATGGATGGCGTTGGACAGGCCTGCTTCTCAACCCACGACCTCAGCTGTAGCAGGCACAGCCCACAGGGACTGTTGGGGGGACCCTTTTCCCAGCAGCGAGGGCACAGGGAGGGGTGGTTTCTTTGGGGCCACACCTTCAGTCTTTGTTCTCACCAAAATGGGGAGTGGGGCCAGGTGGGCCCAGCAGCCTGCCCGATGCTGTCCGAGCCTGTGGGCTGTGAGCTGGCCTTGAGCTCTTTGGAGGGTCTTAGGGGTGGCCCAGGACCACCCAGGAGCCCACAGAACCTGGGAAGGACCCTGAAGGCTCGGAGGTCACGGCAGCAGTAGAGGGTGTGGGCTGCCCACCAAGAGGGGCCCCTGCTCCTCCCAGTCCCCTCTGAGGGGTGTGACCCCAACTTCCAGAGGCAGGCAAGCTCAGTGACCTGCCAGAGGCCCACAGGTACCCAGAGATGCAAGGTTTAAACCCGCAGTACAGAGCTGGACGCCCCTCACACCGACGTCTCCCTTGTTTCTGCCTGGAGGGGGCACTGTTCTGGCTGTTTTTCCACTGAAGTAGAGGGTCTTGTCTGCAAGCCAGTGAGACGGAAGCCAGCAGTCAGCCCAGGCCTCCTGACACCCCAGCCTCCCAAAGGGTGGGGAAAGCATCCTGCGCCCTGGGGCCTGGGGAGGTGCGAGTGGGACAGAGGCCTGGAGGGCATGGGAGGGGCTCCCTGAGAGCTGGGGGGGTTGAGGACTGAGCCCTTAGCACCCCACGCTCTGGCCCCTCAGACAGGAGGGTGGAGGGCTGGCTGCAGACAGGTGCAGGCCCCTGCCAACCCCCAGGGCCTCCAGGCTGTGGGCTCCTGTTCTCTGCCCCCTCTCTGCCCCTCCCCAGCTTCTGGCTGTGATGAATGGGTGCATCAATCAGCAAGAGGCCCCAGTGCCACTGGGGACTCCCCACCCACCCACTGGCCTTACCCCCAGCAATGTCCCCTGCTGAGGTGGGACCCTCCCCGCCGCTTACCTACTGAAATAGGCCATTCCCAGGTGCCCCACAGGGGTGGATTCCCAGCCCAGAGGCAGGGAGGGGCCTCCTGGGGGGTCACCCATCAGCTCCCCCAGAGCGGCCCTGTCCACGGCCACAGATCAGCAGAGGGAGAGACGGGAACGTGCCTGCTCAGCTGTCGTGCTGTTGTGAGCCTGGCAGGGACAGGGTCACAGCCTTCAGGCCCCAGACTTGCTGTCCCCCTGGAAGGACAGGGAGGCTTGGGGGTCCCAGCCAGGCCTGCTGTCTGCGCCTCCGGGTTCCCATTCTGCCTAGGAGGTGACACCAGCAGGAAAAAAGGCCCCAGAGTTAATTCATGTCCCCGAGGACGGGCTTGGGGTCCTGACAGCAGCAGGAGACGCTGTGATGGGTTGACCTGTGCTGTGTGAAGAAGCACCACAGACTTGGGGCCTACGCAGCAGAAATCAGTCTCACCATTTGCAGCCCCCCCACCCCCACGGATGCCTGTCTCCTTGGCTTGGAGACCCCGCCTTCTCCCTGTGTCCTCACGTGGTCGTTCCTCTGTGTGTGTCCGTGTCTTCATCTCCTCTTAATAAGGACGCTGGTCATATGGGACTAGAGTCCACCCTAATGGCCTCACTTTAACTAGAACCTCTTTAAAGGCTCTGGCTCCAAAAACAGTCACATGTGAATCTGGAGGGCATAAAATTCAACCCATAATGGGCAGGAACAAGAGGGCTTTCTAGAAACTCCAGCGCTCAGGGCCCTTCCCCCGCCCCAACCTCTCCAGAGTCACAGCCTCTTCTTCTTGGGTCAAGCGCTGCCCACTCCGGACCACTCCTGTGGAGGGCAGAGTGAACAGGGCTGAGGACAGAGAGGCCTGGGGCCCCATGTGGCCTTGGAAGAGGCGTCCTGGGACCAGGACACCCTGGGATAAGAACACGGACCAGCAGGTCCCTGAGCCAATCTTCTGAGAGCCTGCCTGCCGAGGTTCCAAGCACCTCGGTGAGCACATGGCCCGTCCCACAGGCTGCAGGGCTGGGGGGTCTCATGCATCATGTGACAGAGATCCCAGGCGTGCCCTGATAGACCATGGAGGGGCTGCGGTGGGTGCTGGGGGCTGGTGTTGGGGGAGGGTGTCCTGGGAGCCCTGTTTGTGAGATCCCCTTTTTTCTACCTGCTTGTCCTGCCTGGGTCCATGTGGATGCCAGGTCATGGCTCAGGGCCCACGCTGGTGGCCTGCAGCCCAGCCCAGGCAGGCTCTCCTAATACCATTCGGGAGGCTCCTGGGTCCTCCGTCCCTCGAACCTGGCATTTGCCTATGAGCCTTGGGGTTCTGTCCAGGCTGGCTGGGCCCCCGAGGCTGGCTACCACCTGAGTGAGAAGCATGCAAATCTCTAAATGAAATGTGATTAATAACCAAATGAGAGCCTGGGAGCAGCCTGGGCTTGGGCTGAGAGGCTGGGCTGGGCTTAACCTTGGGGCCCCAAAAATTTGTCTCTCATTTGAATGTCCTCTGTGGGCTGGCAGGCAGGGCCTTTCAAAGGGGCCTCATCGGCTCTCACAGGCATGCCAGGTTTTGGGAGCTCTGAGCCATTTGGTGCCCACTCAGCACTCGTCCTGGGTCCCGCCTGGGCCACCTTGCAAGGCCTTCTGGGCCCCACAGCCTGGCCCCTCCCTGACACCCTTCCAGAGTCCCATCCCCCACCAGCCTGCTCTGTGCCGCCCACATTCCCATGCAGGGCAGACAGAGCAGAGAGCTTGAGACCCATTTGTCAGAAGTGGAGACTGAGGCTTGAGGCAGGATGAATCTGTGGGAGGACACGGGGCATTGAGGGGAAAGCCGGATGGGTCTGGGTGCCTTGTGTCCCGGGCCAGAGCAGGGCTCTGTGGGAGGGGTGTGGCAGCGGCAGGCTGGCATGGAGCAGCCCCTCGGGGCCTGAGGCTTTCTCCGGCATGGGTGTGAGTGTGCACTGATCCGTGCAGACGTCAGTGTGGGGCTAGCGCCTCTGCATGGGCATGCAACTCTGGGACATCCCCCCGAGGTGATGGCCTCTCCGTCCGGGAGGGCATAAGCCTGGG
This sequence comes from Plecturocebus donacophilus, assembly GCA_004027715.1. NCBI lineage: Eukaryota > Metazoa > Chordata > Mammalia > Primates > Pitheciidae > Plecturocebus > Plecturocebus donacophilus. Next base: position 22,539 of record PVKP010012190.1, on the reverse strand, counting down.
CACTTCTCCAGTCAATTGTCCTCTGTATAGGTGACTCCCTGCACCACCCCGGCCAGGATCCCATTGTGGGGCCCTCTGGCACTCGGTCATATGGGACTAGGGTCCACCCTAATGATCTCACTTTAACTGGATCACCTCTTTAAAGGCTCTGGCCCCAAAAACAGTCACATGTGAATCTGGAGGGCAGAAAATTCAACTGGAAACTGTTCTGTGGGGGCAGAGCAGGATTCCCAGGTGGCGAGCCTGTGGCCCACCAGTGCGCAGCCTGGCGTCCCCTTTCCTCCTGGGCCTTCCAAGGCACCCTGGGGAATTCGGCCCAGGGCAGTGGATGAGCAGCTCTATCCGTCTGTCATGTTTCCACTGGGGCACAGGTACCTTGAATGCAGGAGCTTGGAGTGCCTGCTGAAGAAGTGTGCATGGGTGGGCACTCAGAAACGCCACTCGAACCTCCACACAGAATGTTCCCAGCAGCAGCAGCAGCCACCATCCTGGGACCCGCTCCAGCTAACACCCTCTCCCTTCCTCACCCTTCACCCCTCCTGACATCCATCACTGTAGGTAGGGTTTGTCCTTGAACTTCCGGTGGGCATCACCGCACAGCATGGAACCCCCGTCTCCAGGTCTGTGAGTCGTCCATGATCTTCTTGGCTGCGGTTGCATGGATGGCCACAGTGCCCGTAGCAGGAGCTGCCGCTCGTGCTTCTATCGTGGGGCTCGGGGCAGCTCTAGGGGTTGGCTGCCATTAAGGGTGTTCCCGGGGCTTTTTTGTGTCTGGGTCTTAGTGGACGTAAGCTCTCTGCTCTGCCCTGGTTTTGTGCCCAGGAGGGACAGGATGGGCATCCAGGGTGACCACTGAGGGCCCCATGGGCAGACCTTGTCCTGACGCCGAGGCGCTGTGGACACTGGGCAGGCGGGGCGCCCACTTCTGGCCCTCAGCCCTGGCTGCTGTGCACCTTATGCCATTGGCTTCTCCCTGTGCCTCCGAGCAGGCATCCTGGTCCTTGTGGTTGGACAAGGACAGGCATTCGGGAAGGGCCATTTCTGCTCACCCACCCGACACTCCTTTCAGAGCGAGGCAGGACTGTGACACAGATCCTGTGACAGGGATTGTGCGCATCCCACCCCGGCGCCCCTGAACTTAAAACACAGGCTGGAAATAAAAATGACATAAAATAAAACAGAAAGACGGGCCAGGTCATTCCCGGAGGTCACAGGGCAGGGAAGTGGCTGTGGGGATTCACAGGCCACCTGAGTGCTCGGCACACCCACTTGGTGGAGCTGGCCGACACTGGGCTTGGGATAAAGACGAGGGATCCGAGGACCCTTTGCGATGGCCACAGTCACCCTCTCCCAGTCGCCCTCAGTTCTCCATCCCCAGCTATGTGGGAGGGGGTGGGTGGAGGGTCTCTGGAACCCCATCCTGTCAGATGTCTGGGATTCCCAGACTTCCTGAAGCCCCCATACGTGTGGTAGGTGACCTGTGTCAGGGCTGCAGAACTCAGCCAAACACCCTTGCTGGGTGGGCAGGGAGGTGTTCCGGAGTGGGACAGGCACCCCGGGGAGGGAGAGGAGGCTTTGGGTGGCGGTGTGCCCAGGGTGGCACGTGCTGCAGGCTGGGCAGAGAGCGGCGACCCGGCTATTCCTGCCTGATGCAGGTCTCCTGCAATGGGCTTCGGGGTGCCCTGGAGGAGGCAGGTAGCAGCAGGGCCAGGGCTGTGGGGAGGATGCCAGGGAACCCTGGGCTCCAGTGATGTGAAACTCCGGTAGTGGGCCCAGCATAACCTGGGCCAACAGAACCACAGGGGGTAGGCGGTGGTCTCCGGCAGGGGCGGTTGTTGAGGGCAGGTGGCTCCACCAGTGCCTGGCTCCCAGCCCCACCCTCCCTGTCTCAGTCTCCGCAGCCTCAGGGCAGCAGAGCAGTGCTGGCTCAGGTCCAGCCTGTTCTGGGCAGGGCTGGAGCTAGATTCCAGCTTCTGTTTTTACTCCACTTCACCTGAGTGCCTGAAACCACCCTCGCACCAGCCTTAGCCTCACTGCCCTCCACTCCCAGAGCTGCAGGGACTCTGCTCAGGCCTGAGCCCTCCCTCCCTCCTTCACACACACATGCACACGTGCACAGACACAATAGCACACTGGGACACATGCAGACACATGCACATATACATATGTAGATACATGCAGACACATTGAGACACAGAGACCACATACACAGAAACACACCAAGACACACATACACAGACACAGACACACATAGACACACACACACACATGCAGATACAGCACACACAGACTGTTATCACATGGCAATAGTACAGAGGCTGAAGACCCTGGTGATCCTAACAGCACAAAGATTTTCTCTGTTTTCTTCTAGAAGTTTTATAGTTGTATATTTTACACTAAGGTCTATGATTGATTTACAGTTAATTTTTGTGTAAGGTGTGAGATGTGTGTGTCAAGGTTCATTTTTTGTGTATGGACATCCAATAGATCCAGTTCCATTTGTGGAAAACACTGCCCTTTCTCTATTGATTTGCCTTTGCATCTTTGCCAAAACTCACTTGACTATATTTATATCGATCCATTTCTGGGCTCTCTAGTCACTGAGCTGAGTCTATGCCTTCACCAATACATCAGTGTGTTGATTGTTGTAGCTTTATAGTCAAATTAGGTAGAAATATATAGTAACATATCAGTGAAATCAGATTGTGTGATCAGAAAATAATTTTCCTAAATTTCCTAGAGCAGTTTGATTTCCATATGAATTTTTGAATCAACTTATCAACATCTACAAAACATTCTACTGGGAAAGTTACTGGGATGTATGAAAATTTAGATCAATTTGAGGAGAACTGACATCTTAACAATGTTGAATCATCTAATCCATGAACATAGTATATTTTTCTATTTGTTTAGGTCAGAATACTTTTTTTTGTTACATCTGTGCCCGTTTTTATTTCTTTTTCTTGCCTTAATATCTTGGCTAGGCCTTCCTGTAAAATATGGAATAGGAATGTGAGAGGCGATATCATACTTTTACAATATTAGGAGTAATCAGCCTTTCACCATTTAGTATGTTAGCTTTTTTTTTTTTCCTTTTTGTATTTCAGCTTTGCCTTTTATTAGGTTCAGTTATCTTACATTCCTAGTTTGTTGAAAGTTTTTTAAAATCATGAATAAACATTAAATTTTATTTTATCATTTTTTTGCTTTCTGTATTTTCAACCTGTGTTGGTAGGTGCCTACACATTGAGGATGGTTTTCTCAGAAAATGGAACTCCTTTATTGTTACATGAGGTCTCCCTTACCCCTTGTAAGTCTTTGTTCTGAAGTCTACTTTGTCTGAGATGAATGTAGCTGCTGTAGCTTTATTTTAACACACGTTTCTGTGTTATATATTTTCCATCCTTCACTTTAAATGTATTTATGTCTTTATATTTAAAGTGAGTTTCATATAGACGGCATATAGTTGGGTCTTTTGTTTATTCAAATTAACACTTTCTTTTCATTGGTGTGTTGAGATTTTTTAATATTATTATTTATTTATGTATTTGGAGTTTTTTTCTTTTTTTAGAGATGGTGTCTTATTCTGTTGCCCAGGCTGGAGTGCAGTGCTGTGACCATAGTTAACTGCAGCCTCTGAACTCCTGGGGTCAAGCAGTCCTCCCACCTTGGCATCCTAAAATGTTGAGATTACATGCCTGAGCCACAGCTTCTTGCCATACGCTTGGATTTAATTTATCATCTTGCTAGCTCTTTTCTGCTTATTCCATCTGCTGTTCCCCCCACTCCCTTTCCTGCCTTCTTTTGGATTAACTGAGTATTTTTTATGATTCCTTTTTATTTCCACTATTGGCTTATTTGTATCTTTTTATTTTATTTCCACTATTGGCTTAGTTATATATTATAAAACCTAGTTGTCTTAGGTTTTATAATACACATCTTTCAATAATCAGGGTATATCAAATGATAATACCTTGCTCTATGTGTCATATAAGAAATTTATAACTGCGTATTCTCAATTCCTTCCTCCCACTGTTTGTGCTGTTATTGCCAAACATTCTATTTTCCATTACACGATAGATATATATTACACGACCATGATTTTTTCCTTAGTCAGTTATCTTTTAGAGCAATTAAAAATAAGAAAGAAATAAATTATATTTGTACCTTCATTTATTCCATTTCCAGTGCACTTTGCTTCTTTGTGTAGATCCAAGTTTCCGTCTGTTTTTGCCTGAAGAACTTCCTTCAACATTTCTTATAGAGAAGGTCTTCCAGTAACAAATTCTACAGTTTTTGTTTGTCTGAGAAAGATTTTATTTCTCCTTCTTTTTTTTTGAAAGATATTTGTACTGGATATAGAATTCTGGGTCAAGAGTTTTTTGTTGTTGTTTGTTTTTCTTCCATCCCTGGCTGACTTTGGTTCTGATGAGAAGCTCAGAGATCTGCTACCATATTTCTGCTTTTCCTGGGTCTATATGGAATGTACCTCTATTCTCTGGTTGCTTTCAGGATTTTCTCTTTTGCCTTGGGTTTTCAACAGTTTGAATGTGATATACCTTCAGTTTTTAAAAAATGGTACTTATCGGCCGGGTGCAGTGGCTCACCCCTATAATCCCAGCACTTTGGGAGGCCAAGGTGGGTGGATCACCTGAGGTCAGGGGTTCCAGACCAGCCTGGCCAACATGATGAAACCCCGTTCCTACTAAAAATTCAAAAAATTAGCTGGGCCTGGTCGTGGGCACTTGTAATCCCATCTACTTTGGAGGCTGAGGCAGGAGAATCACTTGAACCCGGAAGGTGGAGGTTGCAGTGAGCTGAGATCGCGCCATTGCACTCCAGCCTGGGAGACAAGAGTGAAAATGTCTCCAGAAAAAAAAAGGGTATTTATTTTGCTTGGAATTCTCTGAACTTGGCCATGTGGTTTATTGTTTGTCAACGATTTTATAAAATTCTTACCTGTTATTTCTTCAAATATGTCTTTTGCACTGTATTTTCTCTTTTCTTTTTGAGATTTCATTCATACATATGTTAGATTACTTAATATGTCCCATAATTCTTGAATGATCTGGGACTTTTCCCACCCTTGTCATTATTTTTTCCTATGCATTTCATTTTAGGTAATTTTTACTGACCTGTGTTCAAGTTCAAAAACCCTATCCTGCTGTGTCAATATATTCATGAACCCACTGAAGGCTTCTTCTCCTGGCTGTTACTTTGTTTCTCATTTCAGCATTTCCATTTGATTTCTTCTTCTAGTTTCCCTCTCTGGGCTGAAATTACCTATCTGAGCTTGCGTATTGCCCCGCTTCCCCATTGGAGCCCATAGAGTCTTTAGTCTTTAGCATATTCATTATATTTAAAACGTCCTGTCTGACTGTTCCAACAGCTGTGTTATATCTGAGTCTGTTTCTTTTTTTTATCATTGTTATTTTGAGACAGGGCCTCACTGTGCTGCCCAGGCTGGAGAGTAGACGTGCAGTCGTCACTCACTGCAGCCTTGACCTCCTGGGCTCAAGTGATTCTGCTACCTCAGCCTCCGGAGTAGCTGGAACCACAGGTGCACACCACCATGCACAGCTGAACTCTTTATTTTTTGTAGAGGTAGGTCTCCCTATGTTGCCCAGGCTGATCTCAAACTCTTGGGCTCAAGCAATCCTCCCGCCTTAGCCTCCCAAAGTGCTGGGATTCCAGGTGTGAGCTGCTGAGTCCAGCCTCTCAGTCTGGTTATTCTGCCTGCTTTGTCTTGATAGTCTGTTGTCTATTTATTATTGATTGATTGATTTATTGAGATGGGGTCTCACTCTGTTGCTCCGCTGGAATGCAGTGATGGGATCTCCACTCACTACAGCCTCCGCCTCCCGGGTTCAAGTGATTCTCCCGCCTCAGCCTCCCAAGTAACTGGAACTCCAGGTGTGTGCCACCATGCCCAGCTAATTTTTTTAGTAGAGATGGGATTTTGCCATGTTGGCCAGGCTGGCCTCAAACTCCTGACCTCAGGTGATCCGCCTGCCTCAGCCTCCCGAAGTGCTGAGATTACAGGCATGAGCCACCATGCCCAGCCTATTTATTTATTTTTTCAATAGGCCTCATCAATTTGTTGAAATCCAGGCATCGTGCAGAGGACAGCAGAGACTGAAGTCTTTGTTTCATGGTTGGAAATGGGCATGCCTTCCTTTTGCTATTCCTTTACTGTGGGCCTGGGGCTAATCTTGTCTGAAGTTGAGCTGAGTTTGAGCCTGGGGTTGTCATGGTTGTCCTGGGAACACCACAATCATCGAATCCCTCCAGCACTACTTTGTAGAGAGGGCTTTTCCCAGTGTCCCACCCGCCTGCGGCTGTAAGCTTACCTTTGCGCTGTGCTCTGCAGTGACATCCACACTCTGTGCCTCTCCCAGGACACTCCAAGGTCACTTGTTATATGGTGCTTGTCGGCAGGTGCTGGAGCAGGGGGCTGTTCGGTTTGTTCTGATTAACCCTATGTCCTTGGGTCTTGTGGGTCTTCTTGGGACGCCTGTCCTACACTCAGCTGTAGCTCTGGGCCCGGCATGTGGCTTATCCCTCTCCAGGGCACATGGCTGTTAGGATTCCTGCAGTTTCAATGGTTTCTGCCAGTGCCCTAAGTGTGACCGTGTTTTTTGCCTTTCCTCCAGCAGTCTGAGCGTTTTGCTGCATTGAGGAGAATAACCTATGCAGGTTTTGTGTTTTGGGGACAATGGCTGTTGTTCTCCTCTGCCAGTCCTACACCACAAAGAGAGCATCTGGTGAAATCCGTGGGGACCTGCAGGTGGATGTGGATTTCCCTTCAGTCCGCAGCCCTCAGGGCTTCTGTGCTCTCCATTACCCGACACTGACCTTCGCCAATCCATTAGTAGACAGCGTTTCACCATGTTGGCCAGGCAGTCTCGAACTCCTGACCTCAGGTGATCTGCCTGCCTCAGCCTTCCAAAGTGCTGGGATGACAGGTGTGAGCCACCGCGCCTGGTCAAAACAGTTTTGTAAATTTGACATATGTGTACACCAGTGAGAGCATCCGCACGTCCTTCGTGCTGGTGTGCAGCCTCGTCTGTCTCGGCGGCAGCCTGCACCCCGCCCTCCTGCCGGTACCCGCTACCTTCCCTCCGTTTTGGGTTGTTTGATTGCCCTGTGACCTCAGCTCTCAGAGGGTTTAGAGAAAAGTCTGACTTTTCAGGTTGCTGCGTGCCTTTTGCTGCTGCTGCTGCTGCTTAGCGATGGCAGCCAGGCTCTTTCCAGCTCTCTGCGTCCTAAGTGGAAGCCGGGAGTCACCTCTGACATTCACTTTCCCCAGAGTTTTGCAAGCGTCTTCACTTTGGGCTCCCGCTAGGTCCTCCTGCGTGGGTAGCACGCGTCATCAGCTCCTGTACAAGTGGGACAGATGATGACCGAGGGACTGGGGATCAGCCCAGCCGCTGCATGAGACTGTGGTGGAGACAGGTCTAGGGCCGTTTCTCGACGCAGGGTGCTGGTACTTGCTGGTGTTTCAGGCGTGTTTTGAAGAGAGTGGGGGATCTGGAGCTTCCCTAACCCTCTCTGCGGCTGATTGGCCTGGCCTTCTCCTGGGGTCACCTCTTAGGCCTGTCCCTGCGAGCTTCTGATATCACCTGGGCCACTGCCCTCCAGGCCCACACCTGGAAATGGAGGCCAACTGGGAGGTTGACTTTGATGCATGAGGCCTTTCTGGCAGTCTGGGAGTCAGTTGGGCTGGTGTGGAGGGTGAGAGGGGTCAGGTTTCTGGTTCTCGTGGAGGCCCCTTGGATCGCTGATGGGCTCGGGGTCAGCCTGCAGGTGCATGCTGTGTTGCCTGACCAGGGCAGCCGGGAGCCCTCAGCCTCCTCCCTCTAGTGAGCTCTCTGCATTTTGGGGGGAATCATGACGGGGTGGGACGCTGGGGGTTCGAGCCCAGGGAGGACAAAGGGAGGCAGCCCAGGGCATCATCGAGCCGTGGATCACTGAACTTGAATGGAGCCCAGGTCCATGTTAATTTCATCCTGTCCCCCAGCCCCGCCCTGGAGGTCCCGCAGGGACGTGCAGCCAGTCTCGCCCCTCACCAGCCCCACCCACTCCCACGCAGGGAACACCGAGAGCTCAGCCCGCTCAGCCCGCTGGTCTGTCCAGCCTCGGCCTGGGGCTGTGCTGGTGCTGTGTCCTGGTCTCCTTTTCCAGCCTGGTGGGAGGATGGTGCCAGGGTCCAAGGTGAACCACGCAGTTGTCCACCAGAACCTACCCAATTCATGCTGGCGAAGCTCAAGTACTGGCATCTCAGGGCACATTTCCTAGAAACAGAGCCTGGGCTGGAATTCCTGCGCAGGAGATACAGATAAGCCAGGAGGCGGACTTCAGCCTGGCCTCCCAGGACTGGAAGCAAGAGGCTGCCTTCTGATCCTCCTTGTCCGTCATTTTTGCTGCGTGTACCCCGGGGCAAACACCTCCAGGATGTGGGGCTTCCCTTTAGCCAAACAGCTCTTCACCGAGCCACTGTTGTCAACACTCAACAGCTGGGGGATAGGCACACCGTCCAGATAAAAGGAGCTGAGGAGGCCGCCAGCAGCACCCGTGACCGACCGCGCCTTACCCTACACAGCCCACCAGTGTAGGAGGTTAGCACCCTCCGGGAGAGCTTCTCCAGGATCGAGTTGGTCCCAACACCTGGGGAAATTGGCACTAACCGGCTGAGTGGGATGAACGCCAGTGCCCACTGCTGCCATTGCCATTGCCTGGGGCTGCGACTGATACCTGCCGTCCCTTTCTCCTCCATGCATGCCGGATGGCCGGGAGCTTGAGCGAGCAGCCTGCGGCCACCAGGGCCTTATTACGCTCACACTGTGGTGCTTGCTACTTGCAGGAAGTTGTGTGCCTGGCAGCACCAAGACATGTCCCTGGTGGGTCACCTGTCGGCCCCCATTGGTGCAGCATTCGTACAGCCGCATGACGCTCCTGGCCAGTTGCCCCTGCCAGTATGGGAACCTCCTTCTCCCTGCTGGATTGTTGGCACCAGGATCCCAAAGGAACCAGGTGGAAGCTGCGTCTTAATAGTGTCTTCCGGTGGAAGCATCCCCCTCTGTCAACCAACAGAACCTAAAATGACTGGAAATCGAGCCACGAATTTGGTCCACTTCTTTCCCTACACCAAGCGCATGACCAGGACCTGCACTCAAAGCTCAGCCCACTGGGAGGGTTCCCCCATCGCCACCATCACCACCGCCTGAGTGGGCTGCGGTGCAAGAGCAGTCCTTCGGGGGCTCACTAATGTTTCTAGCTAACCCGCCAACGGGTGAAGCTCGGGCCCCTTCCTTCTGCATCCACTGGCCCGAAGGACCTCTGCAGGAGGCCACGGGTGTGGACTGAAGAAGGGGTGTTGGTGTAACACTGGCAGATGGCGTGGGGTTTCCGATTCCTAGGTCACATAGCTTTTCTTTGCCCTCTGCTTGTTCGAAGCCCCAGGTTGTATCTTTTCCCATGTATGCTGGGTACTGCTGGGCTTGCCTGACCGTCTCACTTGGGGGATCGAACAGGTTCTAGCTCCAGATGGGTGTCGCTGACCACATGATCACTTGATGTCCATGACCAGGTACTCTTTCTCTAGAGGGTCCAGCAAGAGGCCAGGAACCTCTCTCTAAATGGCATAGTTCTCTGCAGGGGCTTCCTCCGGAGCCCAAGGAGTCTGGGCCATGATCTTCTTTGGGGCTCTCCAGGAGCTCTCTGTGTGCGGCGTCTTTCTCCATTGCAGGTACCTCTTGTACTGTGGGATTTGCCAGATTTTATGGCAATAACTTCATGCAAATAAGATCATGACGTAGCAGGCCCCTAAAGCTTCGTGGGATTTCTCTCCCAGCCTGGCTCATGTGCCTCACTTGGGGCGTAGAGTGCTTGCTCCTGCTTGCCCATCAGCTCCTCTAACATAATGCTGTCAATATAGTGATCTAACATGACAATCTGTGGAATGTCCAGAGGCCCTTTTCCCTTTGGACCATATTAGGACAAAGAGTAGGAGAATTAGCATATCCCTGGGGCAAAACTGTGACTGCATACTGCTGTCCATCCCATGTGAATGCAAACTGCTCCTCACACTCCCTCCTGATGAGATGTAAGAGAATTCATTCACAGCATCGGTAGCTACTGATACCAGGTACCAGAGGCGGTGTTAATCTAAGATTAAATGAAGATCCCCTCTCTGGCCTGGCAGCCCGTTTGGTGTTGCTACTTAGTTGAGTTTGAGGTCTGCAGTCATCTATTCTGATTCAGCCAATCTGCAAAGAGGCCAGAGAGGGGAAATCAGGAGAGAGATGTTGGGGGTTACTATCTAAGCAGTCTTTAACTCTTTGCAGGTGGCATCAATCCCTGTCATTTCCCCTGGGAAGTTATAGGTTTACTGGGGGATAACTGACATACAGTAAACTACACATATTTTAAATATGGAGATTTTTTTTTTGGGATGGGGGTCTTGCTGTATTGCCCAGGCTGGAGTGCAATGGCTCGATCTCTGCTCACTGCAACCTCTACCTCCAGGGTTCAAGTGATTCTCCTGCCTCAGCCTCCCGAGTAGCTGGGACCACAGGTGTGCACCACCATGCCTGGCTAATTTTTTGTGTGTATTTTAGTAGAGGCAGTGTTTCACCATCTTGGCCAGGCAGTCTTGAACTCCTATCTCAGGTGATCCACCTGCCTCAGCCTTATTTTGAGGTTTATTGTTGCAGGTATCAACCATTCATTTGTTTGTACTGATGAATAACATGAATGGATGTATTTGTTTTTACCTTGACTTGTTAGGGGTGACTTGGATCACTTCTGCTTTGGGCTATCTATGATCCAATGCTATAAAGATTCATATACCAGTCTTTGTGGAGACAAATGCTTTCATTTCCCTTGAGTAAATACCTAGGAGTGGAATGGATGGATCATATGGCTGATATGTGTTTAACATTTTAAGAATCTACCAAATAGTTTTTTTAAGTAGTTGTGTCATTAATCTTTCCACTCATAGTGCATGAGAGTTCCAGTTTCTCATATCTTTGCCAAAAGTTGGCATGATCACTTTTAAAGCAAAAAAAAATTTAACCTTTTTTTTTTGACACAGAGTCTCACTCTATCACCAGGCTGGAGTGCAGCGGCACAATCTCAACTCACTGCAACCTCCACCTCCTGGGTTCAAGGGATTCTCCTGCCTGAGCCTCCCGAGTAGCTGAGACTATAGGCGTGCACCACCGCACCCAGCTAATTTTTGTATTTTTAGCAGAGATGGGGTTTCACCATGTTGGCCAGGATGGTCTTGATCTCTTGACCTCATGATCTGCACTCCTCCGCCTCCCAAAGTGCTGGGATTATAGGTGTGAGCCACCACGCCTGGCCCAAATTTAACCATTCTAATAGGTGTGTAGTGGCATCTCATTATGATTTTTAATTTTCATTTTCCTAATGATTCATGACGTTGAGCATGTTTTCATGACCTTGATTATTACCCATATATCTTCTTTGGTCAAATGTATAGGAGATACCTGTATATCTTTTTTGCTCATTTTTATAGGGTCGTTTTCTCATTATTAGTTTTTGAAAATATACAGAGAATATGCAATGAATATTCTGGATATAAGTTCTTCATCATAATATTATTTGCAAATATTTCCTGTCAGTTGATGGCTTGGTTTTTAAAAATTCTCTTAAGACTGCCTTTCAAAAGAGTGGAATTTTTAAATTTTGATGACGTTCAAGGTATCCATCTTTTCTTTTATGAATTGTGCCTTCGCTGTCATACCCTTTTTGTGACTAACCCAAGGTCACAAAGATTTTCCACCATATTTTTGTCTAACAGTTTCATAGTTTTATATTTGACATTAGGTCACTAGTTCATTTTAAATTAATGAATTTGAATATGGTTTGAGGTATTGGTTGAAGTTATTTTGCCTTTTTGCATGTGGATCTCTAATCGTTCCATCTTCATTGGTTGAAAAGATACACTTTCTCTATTAAACTGACTTTGCGCCTTTGCCACACTAGCTGTTCTCATGTGCATTCTCACATGTGTGTTCTCATATGTGTTCTCCACAAATGCTCCAGAGTATCAGATACAGAGCCTCTAAGTTCCCTGCTTCTTAAAAGTGGTTGCCCACTTTGGGAGGCCGAGGTAGGAGGATCGCTTGAGCTCAAGAGTTCAAGACCAGCCTTGGCAACATAGTGAGACCTCACCTCTACCAAAAAAAAAAAAAAATCAAAAAATGAGGTGAGAGGATCTTGCGCCCAGGAGGTTGAGGCTACAGTCAGCTGTGATTGTCCCACTGCTCTCCCACCTGGGCAACAGAGAGAGCCTTTGTCACAATAAAAAAATAAAAATAAGGAAATAAAATAGAAAAGTGGTTGTTTAGGAGTATTTAATGCAGGTATTTTGCATATCTTTATGAACAATTTATGCCATGACTATCAGTGCTCTCGGGACTATTGGAAGTAGAGTCCTCAGCATTTTAAAGTCTAATCAGACTACAGATCCAATTCCAGAAACTCTAAAACCAATTTAGGGAACTCATCCTTAAAATTCTGTCCCCTCTAGAGCCACTCTTGGTACATAGTATGACTTACCCAGAGAGACAAGATCAGTGGGATACAGATAGATAGAGATATACAGGTAGATATAGATGTAGATATCAAAATTGATAGAGCTATATGAGAGAGGATTTATTATGGGAATTGGCTCGTGCAATTATGGAGGCTGAGAAGTCCCACGATGTGTTTTCTGCAAGCAGGAAAGTCAGGGAAGCCGAGAGCATGGCTCAGTCCAGTGTGCAGGACTCAGGACCAGGAAACCTGGTGGTGTGACTCAGTCTGCAGATGATGGCCTGAGAACCCAGGGAACCCTGGGTGCAAGTCCTGGAGTCCAACAGCTGAAGAAGCTGGAGTTCTGATGTCCAAGGGCAGTAGAAGATTGGTGTCTCAGTTCCAGGAAAGATAGGCAGGTAGATAGAGAGAGAGAGAGACTGAGCAAATAGACCATTGACCTTTCTGTCCTATCGGGGTCCTTAGCGAATCAGATAGGGCCTGCCCACATCAGGCGAAGATAGATCTTCCACGGATTCAAACACATATCTCTTCTGGACACCTACAGACAACGCTTTGCCAGCTATCTGGGTATCCCTTCAAGCTGACAGCCAAAATTAACCTTCACAGGATCTTGTAAATATTTTGTTGAATCTATGCCTAAGAATTATGTTTGAGGGGGTTCTATTGTAAATGGTATTGTTTTATCATCTCAGACCTCGGTTGCTCATTGCCAGTATACAGGAAAGCGACATACTTTGGTGCATTAATGTGCATCCTGGGTCCTTGCTATAGTTACTTTTTAGTTCCAGGAGTATTTTGTTGATTCTTAGGGATTTTCTAGAAGTACAATCATAGCATCTGCAAATATAAACAGTTTTATTTCTTCCTTTCCAATCTGTATGCCTTGGATTTTACTTTCTCGTCTTATTGAAATAGCCAGGGCTTTGAGTCCTGGTGAATCAGGAAGTGTGACGACTCTGCCTCGGTTCTCCTTGCTCAACATTGCTTCAGCTATTTGTGGTCTTTCATGGTTCTATAAAAATTTTAGCATTGTTTTTTCTATTTCTGTGCAAAATGCCATTGGAATTTTGATAAGAATTTGCATTGACTTTGTAGGTCACTTTGGGTATTGTAGAGATTTTGACAACATTAATTCTTCTGATCTACGAACACAGGATATCCTTCCATTTATTTGTTTTCATCAATTTCTTTCATCGAAGTTTTTGTTTTCAGTGCATATAGCTTTCACTTCCTTGATTAAATTTATTCCTCAGTATTTTATTCTTTTTGATGCTATTGTAAATAAATTGTTTTCTTCATTTCTTGTTTGGATAGTTCATGGTTAGTATATCAAAATGCAACCAATTTTTGTATATTGATTTTGTATCCTAAACATTTACTAAATTGATTAGTTCTAACTTTTTTTCATGGAGTCATTAGGGTTTTCCACGTATGTGATCATGTCATCTGCAAAAAACAGACAGTTTTACTTCTTCTTTTCTGATTTGGATGATTTTTATTTCTGTTTTCTTTTCTTTTTTTCTTAACTAATTTCTCTGGCTAGGACTTCCAGTATTATGTTTAACAGAATTGGCAAAAGTGGACATCCTTTTCTTGTTCCTGACCTTAGAGAGAAAGCTTTTTGCTTTTTACTATTGAGTACATTGTTAGAGGTGAGATGTCATATATGACCTTTATTGTGTTGAGGTACATTCCTTCTATACCAAATTTATTGATATGTTTTAATCACAAAAAGATATTGAATTTTGGCAAATAATTTTTCTGTATCTATTGGGATAATCACATAATTTTTATGTTTCATTCTGTTAATGTGATGTATCATTTTTTGAGTTGCTTATATTGAACTACCTTTGCTTCTGAGGGGTAAATCCCATTTGATCTTGGTGTATGACTCTTCTAATATGCTTTTGAATTTGATTTGCTAGTATTCTGTTGAGGATTTTTGCATTTATGTTCATCAGGAATATTAGTTTGTATTCTTTCCTTGTAATGTCCTTGTCTGTCTTTCGTATCAAGTTAATACTTGCTTTGTAAAATAAATTTGGAAGTATTCCAAAAATTCAATTTTTTGAAAGAGTTTGAGAACCTTTGTTATTAGTTCCTCTCAAAATGTTTAGTACAATTTACCAGTGAAGCCATGAAATCCTGGGTTTTTCTTTGGTATGAGATTTTGATTGCTTATTCAATCTCCTTACTTGTTCTGTTCAGATTTTTAATTTTTTTTATAATGCATTCTTAGTTAATTGTATGTTTCTAGGAATTTATCCATTTCTTCTAGATTATCGAGATTGTTAGCATATAATTGCTCATAGTGGTCTATTATGATTCTTTGTATTTCTGTAGTATCAGCTGAATATTTCCTTTGTCATTTTTATTTATTTTAGTCTTATCTCTTTTTTTCTTCATCTAGCTAAATATTTATCAATTTTGGTTATCTTTTCAAAAAACAACTCTTAATTTCATTAATCTTTTCCAGTCTATCTTACTTATTTATGCACTGCTCGTTGTTATTTTCTTCCTTCTCCTAACTTTCAGCTTAGCTTGCTCTTCTTTTTCTAGTTCTTTGAGGTAGAAAGTTAAGTTGCTTATTTGAGATCTTTTCTTTTTCTTTGCTTAGGCATTTATCACTATAAAGTTCTCTCTTACAACTGCTTTTGCTGTATCACAAAAGTTTTGGTACATTGTGTTTCCATTTTCATTTGTCTGAGATTTTTTTTGGTGTTCCTTTTGATTTCTTCTTTGACCCATTGGTTGTTCAGGAGTGTGTTGTTTAATTTACATATGTTGGTGAATTTTTCTGTTTTTTCCCTGTTACTGATTTCTAGTTTGAGACCAAACTAGAAATTGGGAATGGTTGGCAAAGATGGTTGATATAATTTTAGTCTTTTTAAATTTTTTAAAACTTGTTTTGTGGCCTAACATATGATCTATCCTAGAGAATGTTCTGTGAATACTTGAGAAGAATGTATAACCTGCTGCTGTTGGATGGAATGTTCTGTGTATGTCTGTTAGGTCTATTGGCCTAAAGTGTAGTTCAAGTCCAATGCTTGCTTCCATATTGATTTTCTGTTGAAGGCTTTTATCTTGCATTGCTGTCTATTTCTCCCTTTAGTTAGTTATATATTTAGGTGCGTCAATGTTGGGTGCATATATGTTTAATATTGTTATATTCTCTTGGTAAATTGACCACTTCATCATTATGTAATAATCTTTTTCTCTTGTTAGTTTTTGACTTAAAGTCTATTTTGTCTGATATAAGTACAGCTACCCCTGCTCTCTTTTGGTTTCCGTTTGTATGAAATACCATTTTTCTTCCCATTACTTTCAGTCTACATTCTACATGTATCCTTGAAGTTGAAGTAAGACTCATGTAGGCAGCGTATAGTTGGGTCATGCTTTTTAAATTCGTTCAGTCACTTTGTCTTGTTTTTTAATTTAAAAGATGAGATCTCACTATGTTTCCCAGGTTGGGCTTGAACTCCTGGGCTCAGTAACCCTCCTACCTTAGCCTCCTGAGTAACTGGGACTACGCTTCGGCTATTCTGTGTCTTTTGATTGTAGAATTGGATCCATTTACATTTAAAGTAATTATTCATAGGTAAAGACTCACTATTGCTGTTTTGTTAATTGTTTTCTGGATGTTTTATACACCCTTTGTTGCTTTCTTCCTTTCTTACTATCTTTCTTTGTGATTTGATAATTTTCTGTAGTTGTATGTTTTGATTTTGTGTACCTACTATAGATTTTTGACTTGTGATTACCAGGAGACTTATATTAAACATCGTATAACAGTCTATTTTAAGCTAATAATAGCTTAAGTTCCATGCAAAAACTAGAATGCTACTCTTCCTTTCCCACATTTTATGTTTATGATGAAATCTGCAGAGAAATTACTAGTCTCTATAGCCATTCTTTCCTTCTCCCAGCTTTTTGCAACCACTTAGCTGTGCTGATCACCTCAGTGTTCTGAGTAGGGTGAGAAAAAGTGGGCCTCTTGGGAAGTTTCCCATATGGCTAGGGAGCCTGGTACTCACTCACTTTCCTCTGTGGAAAGGTCATGGACCTGATAGATTTCTTTTGGCATTGAGCTATGCTACCTTGAAAAAGGGGTGATGTGGGATAAAGTCAAACTGTTCTTTTACCCTCTTCAGTGTATTCATTATGAGATTTTTTGCTATAATAGTGCTAGAATTTCTCCACTGGACTCCTGGACTTCCACAAAGATACTCTCATCTATAGGTTGTTGAAAGATCAATGCTTCTGTGGAAGGACGATGGTAGAAATACCCTATTCTGCCATCTTACTGACCTCACTCTTTTTAACTCCAGTTGTCCATCATAAGATACTTTGGATAAGATCACTAAAATCTTGTCACAGAAACTGGGTATGCCTATGGTACCTGCAGCCACTTCTTATATATTTGGAAAGATAATGTCCTCCCCATTCAGAAAAGTGGAGTAGAGGAGAAGAGGAGTAATGGAGAAAAGGAAGACAGGGAACGGGAAGAAAAGAAGGAACAGAAAAAATCCAAAGGGGAAAAAACGTCAAACAATTTTTCTGCTTCAATTGATATGGTTGCATATTGTTTTCTTTAGTCTGCTGATGTGTGGATTACAGTGATTGCTTTTTGAATACTGAACCCATCTTGCATATCTAGAATAAATCCCATTTGGTTCTGCTTCATAATTATTTTTATTATTAAATTCACTTTGCTAATTTTTAGAATGTCTTTACATTTATATTCATGAAAGATACTGGTCTGTAGTTTTCCTTTCCCACAATATCTTTATCTGAGTTTTGGTATTAGGGTAATGCTACCCTCATAGAATGAGTTAGAAAGTGTGTCTGACACCCTGATATTTCGGAAGAGATTTTTTGGTAGAGAATTTGATATTACTTCTTCCTTAAATTTTTATTAGAATTCACTGCTGAAACCATTTGGGCCTGGCAATTTCTTTTTAGGAAGCCTACTATTATCAGTTCAATTTCTTTAATAGATACGGCTATCCAGGTTATTTATTTCACCTTGTGTTTTGGGAATTTGTGTCTTTCCAGAAATTGGTCCATTTAATCTAAATTGTGAAATGTGTGGGCATAGAGTTGTTTATAGAATGTCTTTATTATGCTTTTATAGTCCATGGGACCAATAGTGATATCACTTTTTCATTTCTGATCTTGGTTATTGGTGTCTTTTCTCTTTTTTTTCTTGCCTAACCTAGCTAGAGGTTTATCAATTTTGTTAATATTTTCAGAGCACCTGCTTTTATTTCTGTTGATTTTTTTCTGTTTTAAATTTCATTGATTTATCCTCTAATTTTTAATTCTTTCTTCTGCCTCTTTTAGGCCTAAGATGGGTGCTTAGGTTACTGATTATCTTTCTAATAAAATACAGTTAATGCTATATTCAGCATTGCTTTGGCTGAATTCTACAAATTTTGATATACCGTATTTTCATTTTCATTTAGTTAAAAATGTTTTTAAAATTTCTCTTGAGACTTCTTTTCAACTTGGATTATTTAGAGGTGTGTTGTTTAATTTCTAAATATCTGGGAATTTTCCAGCCAGCTTTTTGTTTTTTATTTCTAGTTTAATTACACTGTGGTCTGGGAACACTTTATGCAATTTCCATTCTTTTCAATTTGTTAAAGTATGTTTTATTCCAGAACGTGGTCTATCATGGTGAGTGTTCCACATAAACTAGAGATTAATGTGTATTACGCTGCTGTTGGATGAGGTAGTCTAAAATGTCAATTAGATCAAGTTGAGCAATACTGCGATTCAGGTCAACTTTATCCTTGTCTGTTTTCTGCCTTCGTGACCTATTAGTTACAGACAGTGGGGTCTTGAAGTCTCCAGTTGTAACAGTAAATCTGTCTACTTCTCCTTGCAAGCCTTCCAGCTTTTGCCACATGTATTTTGGTGCCCTGTATTAAGCCATTATAACGTCAAACCTCTCTTCTGCTCCATTCCCTTTTTTCTTCTCTTTCCAGTATTCCCACTACAAGTATGTTACATTTCAAATATTTGCTTCAGTTTTTAGTTGCTCTGTTCTCTCTCTCTCTCTCTCTCTTTTTTTTGCTTTTCAATTCCTCTTTTTTTCTTTTGCATTTTGGGAAGTATTCAAGCTCCTCAATTCTTTCCTTAGCCATGCTTAGACTATTGATAATCCCATAATCCCACTGAAGGCATTCTTTGTTTCTGCTGAAATGTTTTTGTATTTTTAGCATTTCCTTTTGATTTTTTCTTAGGACTTTTGTAACTCTGCTTACATTACCCATATTTTCTTATATTTTGTTCATTTTTTATTAGAGCTCTTAACATGTTAATCATAGTTATATTAAATTCCCTATGTGATAATTCTGATGTCAGTGTTATACCTGAGTCTGGTTCTGTCATTTGTTTTGTCTTTTCAAACTGTGCCTTTTCTTACCTTTTGGTGTGCCTTGTAATTTTTTGTTGAAAGCTAGACATATTTTATCAGATAATAGAAACTGAAGCAAATAGCCCTATACTGTGAGGGTTTATGTTATTCTGATAAGGAGTCAGGTATGTGGGGAGAATAGTGTTCTAAAATCTTCCAATTAAATATCGGTCTTACAGTAAGCCTGTGTCTCTGGCTAAAACCTTCACAAGTATTTCCCAGTGGCATAGCTTTTGCAATTTGGGGGTGAGAGGAAAGCTAGAAGGGGCTGGAGTTGGGGAAATGCCCTTCACCCAGGTGGGATAAGGCTCTGGAAAGTCTTTCCCCAGGAGAGTGGTCTTTTGTTGTGGAAATTACTCTGGGCCTGTTTCTCTGTGATTACTCTTCACCCCGGCCTCGTACCAGAGCCACAAGGCGCTTCTGGGCTCTTCACAGTGAGAACCTGATATGGTTCCTTGAGGTAAAATCCATGAAGGTGGGCAGCCCCCAAGACTGCATACCTCCAGGATCTTCTTACTCTTAGGATAGCAGCCCGCCTTTAGCAATTGGTCAGAATTGCCATTTAAACGTTGTGTCTGTTTGTGTCTCCCACGGCTTCTACTCCCGGTAAGCCAGTCTTGGCCACAACTTCTGGGCTCATCCATTTCCCTGATTTCAGGAGAGTGATTTGTTCTACAACCTCAAGTCTCTGATGGGTCTGAGGAAGTTAGTGATTTTCAGGTCATTCTGCTTTTTCTTGTGGAAGAATGGGAGCTCTTTACATGTTGGGGCTGAAGAAAAAAATCCATTCTTTTTTCCAAAATTTTTTGCCCGTCTTTTATTCTTTCCTTCAGGCCCTCTAATTACGTGTACACTAGGTCACTTGATATTGTCCCATAGCTCAATGGTACTCTTCCCATTTTTTTTTAATTCTTTTTTTTTTCATCTCATTTGGAATATTTTCTATCGGTGTATCTTTAGTAATCCCATTCAGTGTATGTTTCATCTCAGACATTGCCGTGTTTATATGGACAAGCGCAATTTTGTTCATTCTTGTGTTTTCCACATGTCTGTTTAGCTCTTTGCACACAGGGAACACAGTTACAATAACTGCCTTAATGTCCTTGCCTGCCGATTCTAACATTCGTGTCTTTTCTGGGCCTGTTCCAGTGGGTTGATTTTTCTCCCCATTATGGGTTGTATTTTCTTGCTTCCTTACAGATCTCGCAATTTTTTATTGGCTGCAGATATGGTGAATTTTGCCATGTTGGATGCTGGATACGTCTGCATTCCTATCAACACAGCTGAGCTTTGTTCTGGGATGCAGTTAGGACACTTTGGAACAGTTTGTTCCTTTTATATCTTGCTTTTATGACTTGTCAGGCAGGCCTGGAACATGACTCCATCCAGGGGTAATTATTCCCCACTGCTGGGGCAAGACCCTTTTATTGGTACTCTACCCAGTGCCCTGTGAATCATGACATTTTCCAGTCTGGACGGTGGAAACTGGTTTTTCTCCTGGCTCTGCATGGGTACTGGGTCCTGCAGTACCGAACCCTTTCAGGTGGTCTTTCCAGGCTTGGGTCATTCCCTTCCAAGCCTGTGATGATCATATCCTGCTGAATATTTTAGGGGGAACCTTCTGGAGATCTCCAGGGTTCACTCTTTATACTAGTCTCTTCTCTGCCCTGCAACTCTAGCCACCTTGGTCTCCCCAAACTCCCAACTCCATTTTCTTAACTCGGATTCACTGGGCTCTGCCTCAGTTTCCCTCCCTGTGTTGCAGTCCAAAAACTCTCTCAGGGCAGCAAGGCAAGACAATTGTAGGGCTCATTTTGTTTTTCTTCTCTTGGGGATCACTGTCCTTCTTTGTCCGGTATTCTTTCTTGAAAACCAGTGTTTCTTTCTTTTTCTTTTTCAATCTTTTTGCTTATTACTGCAGCTGAGAGGGAAAACCTAGTTCCCATTACTTCATCTTTGCCAGAAGTGGGTGAAAAACCTTGGAGAGTGTCATCTGTTTTGACTTATTTTCTGGCTTTGGAGGGAGGGCAGGTTCAAGGACTTCTAATTATTCTTTCCTGCCATAAGTAGGTCTCTCTACAAAGGTCAAGGAGCTGATGAAGGGGTCTGGCAGCTTATGGGTCCATGTTGATTATTCATGTAGGAACTGGGGGAGTAATCTTCAAATGGGTTCATGAACATAGCCCACCCCGTGAGAGACCTGGGCCAGGATTCAACTTATTACCTAACTCCCTTATGCTGCTTCTTTAATGGGCGGCCCATCAGGGCACTTGGGTCCCCGCAGACTCCACAGCAACAGCCCTGCTAAGATAGGTGTGTCCCTCTGTCATCAGCTGTGATGATCTGATTCAGTGGCTGTAGGTCCCTTGGAGAAAGGGGACATACCACAGATTGCATTTGGTATGCTGTTTCAGGGTTCTGCCTAATGGGAACCCAGCTTCTCTTTCTATTGATGACTCTGGGTCTGAGAACTGGCTCAGGTCTGGAAATGGTCAGGGGGTCAGGATTGCATTTGAGAGGATGACCTCAGCCTCAGGTCATCCAGTCCTGATCTGTTGTTTCTTTATTAAATGGTCACCTAGTTGGCCGCCCACCTGTCCCCTCTGAAAGCATGATGCTCTATTACCCTTCTCACAGAACCCTGTGGGTAAGCCCAGCTGGTGCCACTTCCACTTTGCTGCCCGAATTCACTTTCTGTGGCTGCCGTAACTAAGTACCACAACTGGGGGACTTAGTAACCGGAGGGTATCCCTCTTAGTCCTGGAGGCCGGAGTCCGAGACCAAGGTGTCACAGGGCTGGCTCCTCCTGAGGCCTCTCCCCTTGGCTTGCAGGTGGCTGCCTTCTGGCTGTGTCCTCACAGGGTCCTCCCCCTGTGTGTGTCTGGGTCCCAGTCTCCTCTTCTCACAGGGACATCAGTCAGGTTGGATTAAAGCTGCTGGAATTTGGATATTTGTCCACCCCAAACCTCAGGTGGAGATGCGATCCTGTATTGAAAGCGGAGGTCTAATGGGAGGTGTTTGGGTCATGGGGGCAGATCCCTCATGAAGGATTAATGCCTCTTGGGTAAAGAGGGGCAAATGAGATCTGACTTTATTAATTCCCTCAAGAGCAGGTTGTTAAAAAGAGCCTATCATTGATGGGCATTTGGGTTGGTTTCGGGTCTTTGCTATTGTAAACAGCGCTGCAATGAACATACGTGTGCATGTGTCTTTATAATAGAACAATTTATAATCCTTTAGGTATATAACCAGGAATGCGATTGCTGGGTCAAACCGAATTTCTATTTCTAGATCCTTGGGGAATTGCCACACTGTCTTCCATAATGGTTGAACTAATTGACACTCCCACCAACAGTGTAAAAGTGTTTGTTTTTCTCCACATCCTCTCCAGCATCTGTTGTCTCCAGATTTTTTAATGATCATCATTCTAAAAAAACCATCATTCTCAGCAAACGGACACAAGAACAGAAAACCAAACACCGCATGTTTTCACTCATAGGCGGGTGACAGACAATGAGAAACACTTGGGCACAGGGAAGGGAACAACACTC